>OZ020237.1:8658727-8937805 GCA_963971235.1 Cryptus armator | reverse complement strand
TTTTTTTTTTCCTTCGTAATTACGCATCACTCTGCGTATTCGTAGACATTGGCATAGTGTTCAATGACCCGAAAAGTCATCAAAGTTTTTAAATGACATAATATTACGAGAGACGTGAAAAAAAAAACATGAAAATTGATAAAGTCATTTAAAAAGTAGTATTTTCGTGTTATATTTCTATTTTTCAAATCGAAACCAAATATAAATCGAAATAAAATGTCGTACATTATTCGATTGCGATTTTACGAGTTTTTAAAAAAATTTTAACATCGAATCATAGTTATGCTAAAAAAAAAAAAAATTATGAATATTCAATTCGTTTTCAAAGTTTTCTTTTTCTCGTTCATTTTTTGGCGAAATATCGTCGTTATAAACCGCAAATTAAATGATCGACGAATTTTCGACATCGAGAAATTTTTTCTGTTACAGTATCGTTGAGGGGACAAATGTGATGTACAAGAAAATAAAAGTGTCCAAGTGCCGATATCGGGGTGGGTGGTAGTAAATGCAGTGCGCGGTGGATGTTGGAGGTATCAGCGGTAGGATCATGTCCAGCAAGCACCCACCGACGAGTACAATAACGGCTAAAGGTAAGAGATTTTATCGATGTATTGTTTAAAAAAAAAAAAAAAAAAAAAATCGTATCATTCCGATACAAAACTCGAATCGACCGAGAAGCGCTCCCCCCTCCCCCTCTCTTCGAACTCAAGTTTGCTGGAAATAGAATAGCCAGACGTGCGTTCGCCGACGATCCGATCGCCTTTGCACTTTGCGCCTCGTCGGTTGTGCACATTGCGCGTCGCCGATGTACACGTCCTTATGTATTAATAGAATGTGCAATTTTCTGCGCTATCCATCGCACTTTACATTACATACGAGTGGTTTAGACTCTCGATGTTTTTTTTTTTTTTTCACGGATTATTATCATTATTATTAATTCAGTATATTTGAGAATTATTTACTGGATCGACTTAACACGATGGTGTTATGTATTGAAGCGACTGAGCCTCGAACCCGAAGTAAAAAAGAATGCGCATACAAATCGTGTTGGGCACGTGGTGGTCTGGTGGTTTCGAAGGCGCTAGTGATTCCGGTAAACCGATGTATGCTGATGCAAGCGCGCATTGAACTATATAGAGACGGAATGCATAATGAGAAAGACAAGGATCGAAATAGAGGCCATGTGTGTTTGTTACATGTTTTTTTGTTACGATAAACGACGAGGGAGACGACGTTCGCGCGCACAATTGCGATATGCTTAATGTTTCCATGTAGTATACTACGATAAACGAGACAAATGTTTATTTCTTTTTCTCCGAAACTGTAGGAGGTAATGGCATTTTTTTTTTTACTAAAAGGTCGATGTGTGACGAGAGGCTTAAAAAAAATTGTCAATATGAAACAAAAAAAAATTCTCGGCGGAAGATTACATTGTTTTCCGTTGCGGTGGAGCCTCTCCAGTAGAAACGATGCCTCTAAAATTGAAAAAAAAAAAAAAAAACGAGTTATTCAAGTTAATAACAATTACGAACCATTGACAATGTTATTTTTTTTTCGTTTTTAATAATTACGTGAAAAATTATTTTACAATTTTTTCGTAAATTTTTGAAACGTGTAGATTTTAGTAAATAAATTAATTTATAGACATCCGGAGTTTTGAAAAAAAAAAAATTAATATATGACTCGTATTTTATTGTAAGAGAATATCAACGATATTCATTGCACGGAGTTAATAAATTCGTGTGGCATTATGATACTTTTTACCCAAAAGACCAAAGTGTGGTCGTTGCATAGTCCACATTGGCTGATATTACCCTCCGGTCGACCGCAATAACTGACCGCGTCCTACAATGCCGGTAATTTCCACATTCCACGAATTCAACGGAAAAACTATTTATTAGTCCATTTTATTTATTGAAATCCCGCTATTTTAACAATCTGTAAACTTTTAACTTAACTTTTACTTAACCCGCAGTTCCGTATAAAATACATTTTTATTCGAGAAATCGCGAAACATTAAGTGATCGGTATTCCCTAATTCGTCTTGAATAATTGCGATACAACTGGCAAGTAGATCACCTCATTTACCAATGTCAACTGCATGCAGAATTATTGCTTCTCTTTTTGGTAATTTGTGTTCATCGTAATAAAGTTAATTTTACATTCGCATCGACACATTTTGTTTCACATTTAATTATCATTCGATTTTTAGCAATCGAACATACGAAAAAAAAAAATAGATACGATAAACAGAAAAACAGAAAAAATTCAATTTATTATTATTATTATTTATTATTTTTTTATTTTATCTTTATGCAATATTCCGAATATAGAAAATTGAATAAAGTGTAACAATCGATTTTTAAATGGGTATTTTCGTTGTAAGTCCAATAGTACCCTATTAATACGAAACTCTTGAGATTCGGTTGCGAAGACTCGACGAGACACTTCGATGGGTTCTCAAATTAGAAGGACTTCGTTGGCGAACCTCCACATGAATGAATATTATCCTGGCAATGATTCCCGTTAGATGTCTTCAGCAACACTACGCTATATATTAAAATACTTATTCCGCGATTAAAAGAAATAATATTGTCCACTTATCGTTGTGCCAAAATGATTGTTTGGAATATAAGAGAACACACGAGAGTGAGAAATATTGCGATAGAGAGAAGGAGAGAGCGACAGTTGCGAAGATTAAACGAGAAATGCAAAACGGAGGCAACTCCTCCCACGGATCGGCATGCTGCCGACACGGAAATATATTGTTCCTCCCGGCCGACGAGCGCGGAAGGGCGCGTGACGTTTTCGACTATTATTAATGGCAAGTGTCGTGCCAAACTTCGAAAATAAACATGCTGTACACCTTAGCTAATTTAAAGTTGCGAACGGGACGCAGAGCGGGGAAAGCCTCTCTCGATCCTCGTGGTATATACAAGCGAATCTGCCGCCATTCACATTCTCCATCAGCAATTTGCATGCGCGCTGAGCCCGCGAAAGATATACGCAAATTTAAATCCAAAAAAATTGGACTTGAAAAAAAAAAATTCCAAAAAATGTTAAACTCCTAACTGCAAAAGGAGAGTAACGAAAAATTGTTTCAATAAAAAAAGAGTAAAATAACTAGTAATGATTTGCGTACTATAATCGGAAGCTTTCTCACCCAATTACAATTAAATTTCGCATCGATAATATACGAATTATTATTTTTTATTGTCTATTATAGTTGTTTCGCCCTTTTTGTCAATATGATTTTTTTCTAACACTCCGATTTTTTACTACTTTTCAATTTTTTTAAATTATTCAAATTTAATTGATTTTTCAACGCGCCGATTTCGTATCCCTTCTCAAGCGGCACCCTGACGCGCGCTCCCTTCCCGCTCTCTGCAACCTGACGATTTTCCGCCATTATACGGAACGATACTTGAACCACAGTTCGTCTATCGTGTACCGCAAGCTCAGCTGATATTAAAATACGTTTCCCTTCCTCCGCGTCACAAATCCAATCACTATCCGTGGGTATCGTGAAAGCGAAGGTGTAAAAACGCGCCGCGGACAAGTGCGAGTCGACAACAAATATCCACATGCGTGGGAGTGGCAGCGGTAGCCTCGAAATAAATCGTTGGCGAGAGCATACGGAAATAGAATGGCGCAGCAAAGCAGCAGTAGCACCACCAACAGCAGCAAATACTACCGCCGGTCATCCCGGAGTTAACGACTCATAAGAGACGTCGTCGTCGTTAATGTTTCTTGCCGTTCCCTATACGGTCCTATTAATAGGATACTACGGGAATAAACATCAAGGACGCGTTATGAAACCCTTCCTCCCCGTCCCCCAAAAAACAAACTCATCCTTCGTCGTAATCGGTAACGAAGAAATAGATCCGTTCGATCGCAATTCGAAGACGAGAGGTGTCTATTGTCCTCACTGCGGTCGAAGGATGGGGCTTATGAATGACGAGCGAAGACGGTCACGTAATATTATGAAGGGAAAGGACGGATATGAGTGACTAACGGACCAGTTGCAAACATTTGCTTCGACAAGATTCCTCGTCGTGTCGACTGTCGGGCGCGAAATAATTACGAGCGTATTTTGGCATCTATCCGAGCTTTCCGGTTATTCGGTACACACGGAAGCTTCGTAACAGCAATAACATTCGTACCTTTATTATATCGATATTGCATGTTTCGTTAACGTCGCGTTTAATTCGACCGCTTGGGAACGTAAACGATTTTTCGGCTTCTCATCGACGCCCACCTCTGTCTGTTCATGTGTGAAATAATCGCTACCAGAATCGCCATTATACCGACACCCTTGGCGAGCATAAATTTTCTCGCGTCCCATTCCTGATTCGCTGTCCACGTTAGAAACTCGACAACGTCCTTCGCGATTTGCGATCGTGACGCGAGGGTTCCGTCTTCGTAGTCGACTATTCCGTCTTGTATCATCTTTGTTTTTTTTTTTTTTTTTTTTTTTTTTTTTTAAGGATTAATCGATGAATTTTCGAGATATTTAGAGTTGAAAAATTTAAGGGTGAAGTTTTATCGTCACTGACCTCAGGCATACCGATGGCACCGCCGGGAAAATAAGGATTAAACAATTGTCCATCGGCTAATTCGATTCCCGCTGGAGCCTCGCAATAACCGGTCAATATAGAGAATACGTAGTCCTTTCCGGATCTCTTGGCGTTTACTATGAACGTCAGATCGACCGGTAAGGCACCATTGTTCGCCGCCCTCGCGGCTTCTTCGTTTGGAAACGGAGACGGTACTTTGTCCTCCAGTTTCGCCGGTCTTTTGAAATAATCCCCCTGATCGTCCGGTCCATCGTCTACCTGCGCATCAACGCCTTGACGATATTCCATCATCCTATCTCGGTGTTTATCGTATCGCAAAATAATTTATCCAGGAGAGCGGAGCAAAATTTTTATCTTATAGCAATTGTTTTCGAATATTGATGAACTAAAAAAAAATGGTTGAAAAATTAATTATTAAATATACATAGTCTGCATTTATTATTATTAATTATTATTTAATTAAATAATATAATTTAATTTTTTTTGTCATTGTTAATAATAAAAACAAAAAATAATATCTCAATTTTTTTCAATTATTTCTGATTTTAATGCCGCGTTGCTCCGCTCTCCTCTATATACATGTCGTTACTTCGTATTCGGCAGCGATCGCTTTCATCTCTTCTTCGGTGTACGCAACGTTTACGAGATCTTTGAACGCCAGATAACGAAGACTATGACAAGTCGAGCAAACGCTTCTGTAAACATGCCATCCTCTTCTAATGCTCTCGTGATCGAAGGACGACAAAACTCCTTCCATAGACCACGGATAACTCGGTGGCTTAGCCTCTGTACCCGTCGCTCTGACCGATCTTTCGAGAACATACATTACCGATCCGCAACTCACAAATGCACCGGTCATCACTCCCAGACAGGTTTTCAACATTTTTTATTTATTTTTTTTAATTCAGTTTCCAAGAAATCCTCCTCTACGAAAATCTTAGATTTTTTCACGATTATCGTAATGTCGCGAGACTCGTATCTCGAGATACGCAACAGGCGGATCGATATCAGCTAACTTCAGCAATGTTTGTTTCTTTTTTTTTTTTTTTTTAATTCGCCATTTTGTATTTCTCCAGTTTTCAACGCGCCACCGAATTACCCTTGTCGTGCTATAAAATACACGACAAGAATAATTTGGACGCACAACATTCGTCTTGATAACCGATGAGAAATATAACATTTTTCCGTCATATCGCGTAACGAGCCGCGTGTCGGTAGCATTGCTGACGTATTCTGCGGGCAATTATAAACTTCTTCTCCATTAATACGTCAATTGTGCACGCAGGTACGTCGACCATTGTGCTTATTACGAAACACATTACGCAATGACCGACGAAAAGCCGCGACGTCGATTCGAAATACAAAACTCGCGAGGGCTATATTCGTTGGAGTTTCGTAAATAGAACGAAGTTATGCTTGTGCAAAAGCGTCGTTGTATATCTAACCCACCAGAGGTTTAATACCTTTCCGCTCGTTTAATTTCACTGCGCTCGGTACCGTCGCGTTTTCAATACTATATAATTTCGTGATCGCTTCATTTTATCAACTTGTCTCTCGCGACTAATAAATCAATTCCGACGAAGATTTTAATATCCGTAAGACATACGGTTACGATTTGTTATTAACGTTCGGACACTCGAGCGATTGTGTAATGGGGGGTTTTCTCGGTAAGTTTTAGTCAGCGATTTACGATCATTCGATCAGGAAAATTCATACTGATTGTTATCCGCGATCGTTGTCGATAGAAACATTCCAACGCTGTGGAAGAACTATCGAATCGCATAATTCACAATCTTATCTTCTTATCCACAATCTTATTAGACTTTATCAGGCGAAAAAACGATTTTTAAAATTTTTTTTTTCAAAAGATCGATGTTTTTGTTAAAAAAAAAAAATTACGCTTTTCGCACAATAATTAATATTGGGAACTGACGATTTTAAAAAAATATGATTACTATAATGTTACCAAATCTCGATTGTTCGTTAAATGCCGAATTCCACTAATGGTTATTATTTCGAAAAATAAAAACGAGTTTTACCGACTGAAATATTGAATACAAGCTTCTCGTTATTTTCTATTCATTCCGTCCCCTCTTATTTATCTGAAATCTTAAATCGACTGAGGCACCGGCGAACAAAAGTCAACAAGAAAATTCACCGCTCATCCAAATCGTGCGAGAAATCTTTTTCGATTTATCGAACGCCGTTGTACGCCTTCACGCCAACGCTGCGCGCCAACGCGTTTGGGCCAAAGAGCGAATTGGATCGATGCCAGTTCTCCACGCGTTTAACAGGTGTTTTTCCGAACGATTTACGATTTTGACTAATTATCATTCTGGCGATTGTGCCCGACGTGCCCACCGGCAGCGTGGGGGTCAATTGCGCTTGACTTTTCGCCCCTTTCACAGAGAAATCGTCGCGTCACCTTTAATTGTCATTGTCAATATAATTTATTTCATTTTCGTTGAAGTCTGTGCGCCCTGAGATTTTCTCGTGAATCAATGCCTTGCGCCAGTATTCGCTGTTTTTTTTTTTTTTTATAACTCGTAGTTTATTAGAAACGCCGACTGAGCGTGAGACGAAAAATATATATATAGGTATATTAAGGTAACCCGTGTGGGCTGCTTGCCGTCACGTGGTCGCGTTCCTTGGAAGAAACGCCAAGGCCACGTGTGTCAAGGAGGGTTGAAAGCCTACAATGAGGTAGAAGCAGAGGGAGCGATGTTACGTGCTGCGATAACAAACGTGTACTCTCCGCCCCCTTCGGCTCGACCGAGAATATCTGCGTGTTTTTCTCCGCACTCTCTCACACACACGCACGCACACTCGCGTACGGAAAGATGGGGTAAAATGGTCCGCTTTATGAATTCGGGGATTTTCGTCGATATACGCAACATTTTTCGACTACTTTTGAACCAAAAAATAGATTCGTCACATCCGCTTAGAGTATTTAGACAAAAAAAATGGGGCAAAATGGCCAATGATTAAATTATATTAAAAAACAGAAAAAATTTGAATTTTGAATAATTTACTACCTACAAGCGATATATAAATTATTCTTGTAAGAAAATATAAATTTGTCCATTTTAAAAATGATGGAAGACTTTGTTAAAAGACGATTATGGAATTATAGTTTTATTTATCTGTATTCCTATTTTTCGTATCAAGTCCATTTTCGCACCGGCGACAGATGTTCTATAGAATTTTATTAAGCGCTGTTCTCGATATTTTTTAAGTAAACAGCATAAATAATGGCCATGAAACTTGAAAATCGATTTTTTTTTAATTTCATGAATTTTAGCGTTGATTCATTTTTGCTCCGCAACTGTCCCATTTCGCCCCATTTTCCCCTATCGACTACGAAATAACAAAAGGGGACATTCTCAACCTCTGTATCGACATGTTGTATTGAATCCGCGCGCTCCAAATCCCTTTTATTGTCCAAATTTCTCATCGGCGTTTATTCGCGCGAATAAAAATTGTCAATCGGTCGATTGGTCATCGGATAGGAATGTTTCTCAACGAATACTCTTGGAATTCACGAATATATACGAGAGCACCGATGCGATGAGAAAAGCTCAACTGGCTGTGTAGCTCGCGGTCAATGTACCGAAATCTTACTACCGGGACAACATTCTCGAGTATAGTAGTAGTTATTTTGTAATACTCGGGATCCGTGAAATCTATTTCAGAATTTACCACTCTCCATTCATCCCAAAATTTCGTCCATCGCGCTGTACGACGGTTTAATTCGAGACTGGAACTCGCTATTTACGCGAGTTCAATCCTCACGCGTGTACGTAATATTTGGTAGTCGGTAATAATTCTCTGCCGCCGTATATAAAAAAAAAAAAAAAAAAAAAAAAAAAAATAGAGCGTTTGAGAATGAGGTAACTTCCGGCACGTGCCGAGTCCACGTGCACACGGTATTAACAAATCTAACCAGATTATCTCAACCGCGTCTTTCACTCAAACGGAAAATCATTACGATTTTTTTACAAAGAGCTTTCTGCGGTCATATACGTGATAATAACAATAATAACGATGGAAATTTTTTTAAAAAACAATATTAATAATAATAATTAATGGAGGGAAAGAATGAATTCTTCGACGATGGAAGCTCTTGATGCGAGGAGAGCTCTGGGTTGTGCTCTCGAACTATAGCTTCGTCGGGCAGAACGTGGCCCCGAGTTTGTGTGTGCCACTCGCACGAGGATTCGATCGATAGACTCGCTGCCGCGCGGCCTTCGGGCTCTCGATCGGAGTGCCCCACGGGGCGGCGGAGAAGGGAAGAGACGAGAGGGCCGCAAAGCAGCACGTGCTGCTGCTCTCCCTCGAACAAGCCTCCGGTAACACACGGAGGGGTAGGATGAGTCAAATTGCGAAGGTGGAGCCTATAATGTCTCGACTAATTTCGATTAGCCCGAGTGTGGCAATTTGTATACAGCGTAACTGAAGCCCTCAAAATTTTTACACGACTCGTTCTATCCGCTGATAAAAACAATTGGGGTAAAAATGTTAGTTTTACGGAGAGCCTCGTTTTTTTTTATCCTAACGGGATACCGTTTTCCTTGGCACATTGGGGAAATCAGTTCCCTCCAAATTACAACCCAATTTTTTTTTTTTTTTTTTTTTTTCAAATTTTCCTTCAGTTTTTCAACCCTTCGTGTACGAGAAACTTATACGCGGCTGTATATAATTCTAGTTAATTCTGCTAAGAAAAATGGCATAAAAAAATGTGCTTCTTGAACCGCCAAAAAACAATACTTCGAGAATACTTTGGAATTTTTTTCGGAATTTTTTCAAATATTTTTATAGTTAAATCGACCATTTGAATAACTGGTCAAAAATGTCGGACGCATATTTCGTTACCCGTACGCGAAAAGTTTAATTCATTTTTTTTTTTTTTTTTTTCAAATTTCAAAAATAATTTATATTTGCATGCGTTCAGTTTTCCTCGCGTACTCATTGTTTCCTAGATGGCAGTTTTGTCCCTTTATTCCTTACACGTTAGAAATTGTCCATCGCGTAGGCAGCGAGCGAGTGAATATCTTTCATTGTGTCGGCATGTAGGTACGTCTACGTACTGGCGCGACAAACGAGAATAAAGTGAGACTATGCGGCGCCAGTGTGTGAAAAGTCAAGTCGCGCGCTCGACAGGGCTCTAGCGCGGTGGCTACAACCACCACCCCTGATGTGTGCGTTGTATATAAAGTAAAAGGGAAGCTACTCTGTTCGGAAGCACTACGATCGCTAAGGTACGAGGCGCTATAATAAAATAATACACATGTACTACTACGTCGAAGATTGTAGAAATACGCTCGATGAAACCACCCCCCGTTCCCCCCCTTTGGCCTGAATACACTCGTTTTCACTTCCCTCTCGAATGTTTTTCGAGATTTTTCTTTTTATCTCCTATAACAAGACGTCCCTCCAACGTTACAGAATTGTATATTTTTCAATGACTCTTCCGTCATTTTGCAATTATTTTACTTTCAGAGAAAAAAACACACGAGAGATCGAAATAGGGTTCGCATTTTCGTGCAACAAGATAAAAAAAAAAATTGCTGATGAAGCCGGGTGCGAAAAAGCTATATACCCCTTCGTGAAGCCCCTTCGGACTCTAGTGTTCCCATAGCAGCATTGACCGCTTCTATTTATACAGCACACTCTCGTGCCTACCGCACACCCTGGGCCCACCCTCCAGCACGACGGTTTCTCCTTGTTGTCGTTCGTCGTTGATTACTGTGAGACACGGAGAGTCGTCTACATACTTATATAACAGTATAAATTTGTCCGGCTTGTGTTTTGTTTTTTTTTTTTTTTATGTTTTTTTTTTTCTTATTCCCTTTGGAACAAACAAGGAGAAACTTGGGAAAGGACACAGGGAGGACAAAAGGGATTATTGAGTGAGGCAGCGTGCACGCGCGTGATCATTAGCACACCCATTAAGTTGTAGGCGACGGTGGGGTAAAATGGACCGCTATAGCTATTCGAGGAATTTCTTCGATATACACGATACTTTTCCAATATTTTTTTACGTAAAAAATAGATTTGCCACACCACCTTGGAGTATTATTAGGAAAAAAAAAAAAAAAATGGGGCAAAATGCATTATGAATGAATTACATAAAAAAACAGAGAAATTTGAATTTTAAATAAATTACGATCTACAAGTGATGTGTAAACTATTCTTTTCGGAAAATATCAATTTTTCCATATTAAAATTAATGAAAGACTTTTTGAAAAGACAATTATTATAGTTTTATCATCTGCATTCCTATTCTGTTTTTATGGTAAGCAGTGATTTGCAGCATAAATAATGGCAATGGAACTTGATTTTTGTTTTTTTAATTTCATACATTTTAAGATTCGTCCATTTTGCCCCACAATTTGAGTTGCGCGACTATTCCATTTTGCCTCACCTTCCCCTACGTCTTATTATTATTTAAATTTTTATTTTAAACCGAAAGGTCAAGGTCTCGCGAGACGGCGACGATTCTCGGAGCACAATGACGATTGATCAAGTGGTACGCGCACGCAGGACTCATTTTCGAGCGCCGATCGTGCGTTTACCACTCGCGGCTCGGAATTTGTCCTCGCGCTTTGGTATAATGTTTTTACATATAGTATTTTTAATTCTTCTCCCTCCATCACCCCCTGAATTTCTCGAAATATCTTGCAACATTGCTCTGTAGTTTTAATTCATTGGAGTGGAAATTATCGAGCGCGCAATTTCCGAGGGAATTTCTCGCTACGAGAAGAGATGAGGCGTGAGACGCGCGAGACACGCGAGCGGACTCGCTCGCTGCTATGTTAATCGAGTTACGACACTATTATGCTCTATTAATAGCGACAAGTGGCCAGACTCGACGACTGCGAGAGAACGCGATCGAACGAGACTCGTAGCATCAACAATTTCGGGGCGCACTATCGCGTGGTAAGACGCGGTTGGTTCGATTTCGGATAGTCATTCGACAAGGAAAAAGTCCTTAGCGGATAATCGAGGAACTGTATATGGCATATAAATCAAATTATAGTCTAATTGCATGATTCAGCCAATCCGTTTATATAGTGAATAATTACTAAAAAAAAAAAAATGCAAAAAACGTATTTCTTGCGATTTTCTTATGTCCGCCATTTTTAAACGCCTGAAGCAATTGAGCTGCAAACCTCAATGGATCATCCGCAGTTAATATAATGATAAATCTACGAAACTGAAGCTAAATAGGTGGAACTAATAAATTTTCACAGTGGATCGCTAAAAACTGGTAGAATCGCTTAAAAATTGAACAAAACACAAAGTTATATTTATATCCAGTCGTTTTCGCTCCGTAACGAATTCCGCGATGACGATCGTAAAAGGCACTCTTCGCTATACGCTCGGTAGTGTCTAAAACCCGAGAATACTAGACATTCACTTTACTTCCGCGTTTCTCTGCGAATGCCACACATTTCTCATCCAAGTTCTCCGCGCAACTCTGCAACTTTTCGGTTTATACAAATTTCGGACTTTTGTTGGAACCGAGCGAATTCCTTTCGTCCCCTTTCTCGTTGAACTAAAGGAAATAACCGAAGTTTCACGGACGAATTTCATGATGTATTCAAGTAAGCGGCTCGAGAAGGCAACGCTACGATAAATAGCCACGGGTGAGATAACGGGTGTGCGGAAAATATTAAACAGAAAATAGTGTGCCTACAGGATATTTTCGGAGCGGCCGAATTTATTTTCGTATCCGCCTGTTTCGCGAGAATTTACAATTGGCCGAAAGCGAGTTCGGGCCGAGGCTCTTGGCGTATGGGTTTTTCTTTTTTGTCCGACATTCCGCACGATCGAAATTCCAACCGTTGTATGTATATATCTTTGTAGAGAGCCAACGTCGTCGTTCACTTGTCACCGTCGTGCCTCGCTGTAGGTTTTACAATTAAATTTCTGATACCACTATAGGGGGAAGGGGGGGGGGGGGCTAAATGGATTATAATTAAATTGCAATAAAAAAATTTTTTAAATTAATTTTAAACAATTTACTACCTATAAGCGATATAAGTAAACTATTCTTGTCAGAAAATATAAATTTTCCCATATTAAAAATAATAATAAAGATTTTTTTATAAGACGATTATCGAATTATAGTTTTATTTTACTGTATTCTTATTTTTCTTGTCGGTCCATTTTAGCCCAACGAGTCGATGTTTCGTAAAATTTCATTCATCGTCGTTCCCGATATTTTTTAGATAATCAGTCATCCGCAACATAAATAATGGTCTGGAAACTAGAAAATCGATTTTTTTCTTTTATTTCATTAATTTTAGAGTTGTTTCATTTTGCCCCAAAGTTCGAATTGCGCGACTGTCCCATTTGGCCCCATCTTCCCCTACGTACTGACGATTGCACGGGAATATAATTTATCGTTTATCATCGATCACAGAATGTATTTATAACGCGAGAGGGTGGCGTGAAACGGAGTCATGCAGAGATATTGCAAAAGAATGACGAAATCGATTGCGATACATGCGGAGTTGTCGGACATTTTGGACAGTAGAAAGACGCGTCTTTGATGAAAATTAATGGAAAAAACAAATTGATAAATAAATAGATATGGCGGAGGTGGGTGATGAGTAAAGGAGAGATAACATTGAGCTATAGGTGGCATCCGCGGTACGCGAAGATACGCCAATGCTTTGATGCAACTACCGAGGAAAAGTGAACGAAGAAGATGGGGAAGAGGCGACGAGTGAACCGAGGCGTAAAGATCCATATAGTTGAATTCTATTCGAGTCCTGACTCTGGTAGAATGCCAATTCTATTTTGTCGAGCGAAGGCGGTTTAGCATTGTGTGCCCACGTTGATTTTATTATGTGGCGGTATTACAACTATAAAGAAAGCGCGTGTTAGCGCGACGCGAGAATTCGAAACGAAAAGACTTGTCGCAAACACGGTTACGATGTTTTCCCGTAGATTTATAGACGTGAACTTGCAACTATTATTCATTGCCGAACAATTGCTTTCATAATATTTTACTTCTCTATATTATTCTTTCTGTGTATTCAGATATTTACTCGACGATCTTATAGTTGATAAAAACTTTAAGATTACGAAATACACGAATTTATAAGATTTCGCGATAACTGTTATTGATAATAAAAAAAATTGATAAGGATAAATTGAGTGCGAAATTCGCGAGAAATAATACCGGAGAACACTGAATGAGTCTTTAAGTGTTTAATGGTCGTCACGCATTTTTTTTTATTTTTTCGATAACACGAAAGATCGATGCGAGACGTGTTTGCAAATCGTTTAAGAGACCATCAGACATCGCAAACAAATGAATATATCGTATAGTTAATAAAAACTATAAATAAAAAATGAATAACATAAGTATACACGAGATATCGGTTGAAATGGAACAGCGAGATGAGAGACGACGAAAATTTGGCGGACGATAGTGTAAAGAGAACTTTGCGAATGCTGTCGTCGGTGCTGTTAAGCGCGTAGTGCCAAATTTGAGGCTTGACTGACCGCTGACGGGTGGCTTCGCTCGAATTTATCTATGTCAATCACCTGGTCCTGCGTGTTCAGAGTTAAGAGCCATCTCCGCGCTGCTATTGCTGCGGTTCCTGTTCGTTTCATTAGATGGATTGAAACGGACAGAATTGCGATATAAAGAGCAGCGTGAGACTCTACTGGGCAACCGATGAAAAATTAGAAACCAACGGGTACACACACGTGGGACTATGATGAAGAATTTTTATCATTGAGTCTCGTAGATTAGCTGTCGCGGGGACAGCTTTGCGACATTAATAATTTAATTAGCATTTTCGTCGTTAAAATTTTTTAAAGTTAATACTTTTAACATTTTTCGTCAATTTTACAAATAATTTTCGTAATTTTATCGGAAAAAAAAATTCGTAGACGAAAAAAGTTTAAAATTCAAACATTTTATACCGGGTATCCGAAAAAAATAAAATATCGCATCGCTGATTACTTTTACTATGAAATGATACGATACTCTCTCAATATTTTTTTTTTTTTTTTTTTAATCCATCATCGATCGTATCTTTACGTAGGGGGCGTATCGTAAATCTACCGTTAGTGATCACTGTACCGTTTGTGGCCATTTTTATTATTATACTCTTCGAATTATTATTTTTTTCATAATTGTATGTTGATTTCTCAAAAGTTCTAATATATGTGATACACGTGACCAGTGACGACCAGAATCGGACCGTCTATCGTATCGTCAAGTTGGACGTTTCATTGTTTTTTTTTCTTTTTTCTCTTTTTTTAAATCTCGAGAGTGCTTCGCAGCACCTTCGACGCTCACGTGCAGAGAGGACGATGTGCGGGGCACGTAGCTGTAAACATAACCCACATTCGCCCCACATTCGCTCGACATGACGCGCTGAAAAGTCGAGACGAGACAAAGAAAGCGCACCTCTCGTCCGTAGACGAGTAAAAGTCGAGGTATTAAGAATATTAAAGGAAGGCGTACTAATAACCCAGAGGCTCAATAACGAGAGTGCAGATCGGGAGGGGTTGAGGGTGAAAAAAAAAAAAATACGTCGATACGGGTCCACGCAAAGGTCAGTCCAGAGAGAGAGAGAGAGAGAGAGAGAGAGAGAGAGAGAGAGAGAGAGAGTGGAAAAGACAGTAAGCTGAGCAAAGAGGTGCGGAGGATGCGCACCGTGGAGACTCGATAGGGCGGCAGCGAATCTATTTATACACACCTCTCTGTCCGTGTGCGACAAAGCGAATCTGAACGATACACTCCTCCCACGAAAACCAGCAGTACCTCTAAAAATAGAACGGCTCCGTTTCTCTTATAATAAATATGTATACTATATGTATCTATGCATATATATGTATATATTATATACATATATGTATAAAAATGTATATATATGTTATACGTATATATACTTATATATATGCATACATTTTGTCGCGCGGTTCCGTCGTGTGCGGTGAGCGAATCACTGAGCGATCCGTATGGCAGGACTCCTATGTTACGCGTTCCCTACTACTGTTATTTTTTATAACGCTATAGGCTAATTTTCAGGACTTTATTATCGGAGATTCCATACTTGCGAGTGATCCACACACGCGTAATAAATTTAGTGCCGATCCGATAGATAACGGAGAAACTTCAATTATATCGAAGACATTAACTCGACAGGAATATATTTTTCAGGCGACGATCTCGTCCCATAAACATGTCGGCGCGATATCATCGCCTACGTCTCGCCGTCTTGGGATCAATCTTCCCCTTCGAGTCGGAGACCTTTCCACAGAGAAAAAAAAAATTTGCGCAAAAAATATATTAGAAATATATGAAATTCGGGGTTTTTGTATAATTAATATGTTAATCACATAATTTCTTATGTGTTTGGCGAAATTTTTTTTTTTTTTCGAAAATATCTTCTGAAATATATCCGTAATATACTATTTTATGACGAAAAAATATTGGATATAACTTTTAAAAAAATATATATCTTTTTTTTTTTTTTTTTTGAGAATTAGGAATACGAATTGTTGGGTTCGTGTGACGTATGTTTTGGACATACGAAGCAACATACGAAAAATCCTGAAAATTAGTATTTTCACATTGCATTCTCATGATGTTTCGTTACTCACAAAAAATTTTCTAAAACAAAGAATTTTCCGTAATTTTTTGTCTCAAGCAAAATTGTGAAAAATCCGTGATGAGTCCGCGATCCGTGATGACTGGACTCTGACGATATTGTACTGTAAACCCCGCAATTATTTTTCCCTCTCGGTAATTGTGATTTTCGCTGTTCGAAAAATCATTTTTTAAATTTCTTCTCTTTCCCGACGCAAAAAAAAAAAAAATTCTCGGGTCGGTAGATAATTTTCCCCACTGTCTGCTTCGCTGCCGACGGGGTATATCGGTGATTTTGTTAGCTCGATGCTGGCCGCGTTAAGATAGACGCGAGAGGGATGTCCGGATCGACCATAGAGCGGCGGATGGGGAGGGGGGGGGGGAGTTGCAACGGGTAGGTGAGTCGCTAAAAATAACGCCGGTACATCATATCGAGCGGTGGGTTAAAAATAGATCCGTGACGATGTCGACGTGGAGGACTCCCTCTATTTCCGCGCTTCTCTTATTCCTATAAAACGTGTGCACACATCCATAGACCTACTGTTACAGCAACGGCGTAAAAAAGAAAAGTCGGATTAAGTTTATATCGCGTTATCTGTAGGTGTTTTGCGTGTAAAATGAGCCAAATTCGCTCGCGTTAAGAAAAATACAAGTGAAAGAAGGAACAACGATGAAAAATGGCTCGCGCCCAGCCATTAAATCAAATGGATCGATGAACGAGAGTTGCTCTCGTGTGCGCGAACGTCTCGGCAGCAATGGTCGAGATGGGACGATCGGGTGGCGGGTGGTATTAAGCGAGAGAGTTAACTACCGAGCGTAGCGATAAGAGAAAGCGAGACGGAACGGCAACCTTGTAGCTATTCTCGCCATTTCCGAGACCAACTGTGATCGATGTGAGTGAGTCGCTTCCTGTTGTTGCCGGTTATATTCTATTCTAATTTTTTTATTTCTAATATTTTTCATTCTCGATGTTCGACACAAATATTGTTTTTCCGAAGCATTATTATTATCGCGAGTTACATCGCGATAATTGCGCCATCATTGACAATATCGTGAGGATATATATATGCCACTTCCGCGGATCAAAGAATTGTTTGGCAAAATTCTGTAGAGTGAAAATTCAGTTAATGGGGATTCGGTTGTTACTTCATTTTCCATACATTCCCTCAGTTCCTTAATGGGTTTCCGTATAATTTAAACACAATACGAAAAAAAAAAAAAATCGAAAATCTATTTTTGTCGAAAAATCGCCGATATATTTTAAAATATATTTCTGTAAATATATGTTATCAAATGTACAACAATTTTTGTGATTAATATCTTAATTATATGAAAACGCTGAATTTAATAAATTTCTAATATATTTTTTGTATATTTGATTATGATATGGGGGGAACCTCTCCCCTAATACACGCGCGCGATTGACGAATGTACAAAAATCCGGCAAGGGATGATTTTTCACCCTATTCTCGTAGAATTATCAATTGTTTTCGAAGATAACTCATTTTCATTTTGGATAAATATCACGCGAAAGGGACACAAAGGGACCGACTGTGACCGACGAGTCAGCCTCCGGAAGTCCCGGCTTCCCGCGGCCTCGGCTGACCGACTGGTCAACCCACCGACAGTCTCGATAAGGGGCCCCCTCATTTTTTTAATCCGTTGAGATTACTGCATCGGGTGCATCTCTATCGCGTTAATGCAGTCCCGTAGGATACGCTTATTATCGTTCCAAAACATCCGTAAAACATTTGTTACAAAAAACACCCCATTTTTATTAAAAAAGAATCTTCGATATGTAAAGAATTTTGATATTGTTGTCGTTCGATCAAAAACACGTTTAAAAAAAACTCCAACGAAGTTTTTGCGGAAAAAAAAATATTTTCGAATAATACATTAACGATACGAGATGTGTGTATATACGTTGACGCGTGTACTCGTGGGAGGATAAGAGTGGCGTAGCGAAGCAGCCAAGCGAACGTGGACGTAACAATGCGTGTGTTTAAAAATAGATCGTGTCGGGCCGGGGCCGACGGTGGTTTGCAATGTTCGACCGCGTCGGGGCGCCGGCATCGGCGCTCGCGGCTCGCGGCGCGAAAGGTCCACGGGAGAGACGCGCGGCCACTCCGCCAGTTAACGTTCGTCACGCGTACCAGCTGATATCGCTCTCTGCTCCGCGCGAGCGGCGAACAACAATTACGTGTACCCGAAACAAACGTCGCAAGTTATTGTTTCGCGTTTCGTATAAAAACTCGAACAAAACAATAAAAACCTCGTTTATCGATCGAGCTGTTAAAAAAATTGACAAACCTCGGCAATGCCGAGTTGTTTGTTGTTTCTTGTTTCATCGTGAAAACTATGTGGGTGTAGTGCGTCGCGTGTTCGACTGATCTAGAGTGCGCGTCGAGTGTTTCATCGTGGCTGTTCGCTGACAACAAGAGTTTCTTCGTACTGATAAAACGGATAGCGCGTATCGGAAGAGTTTGGTTACACACAGCACCCCCACCGGTGTCGCGTGAATCTTATTTCGAGTCGGCAAGTTCCATACAAACTCGCCGAGGTAATTAAAACGAAATAACGTTTTTATTTTCTTTCGCGAATAATGCCTGTGTCGCTTCATCGAGTTCGAGAGATATTTTTGGTCAGTGAGATGTGGAATGTGTGATCCCCGAGAGAAATAAGAGTTGTAACCGCATTTCTGCTTCGAGAAGCCGCCATTAAATGTTTCGTTTTTTTTCCGCGGAATTTTCGCGATTGTCCGTTAAAATCGAATGACACGAGGCGTTGAGGTTAACGTGTTACTATTAAGTAGTGATGTTAACTCGAGTTTTAACGCTGTATCCGGCATAATTGCCCGCGCGGAGCGATATACAAATAGGTAGTGCAGAGGAAGGAGAACGAAGCGGGAGAGAGACCTTTCGTGGGAATTGCCCCACTGGTTGAGAAGCGTCGGGAGAAACGACCCACCGACTGGTGAGGATCGCGTACGGCGAGGTCGACGAGCTCCCGAGTTCCTCGTCAACGACCTCGCTCTATACACGTCGCTTCTCTACCCGTTTTGTGTCGTCGTAGTTGGTGTTTGCCGTCGGTCGTTAAAACGAGGGAAATGGCTACGTCGGAAACACCTGTTGTGCGACTATGTGTGTTTGTACACCACGCTTTTCTTCCCGTCAGGGCGCTCGCGGAAGAGGGGGAGGGGGAAGCATGCGTATAGGCGGAGGGGCCGGAATAATCTTCGAGTTGAATACTCGAACGTCTCGCAGCTGATTAAAATTCACTGTATCATTCTACCGAATGTGTGCGCAATTATTCTTCCACGATCCATGACGACGATGGATTTCTTTTTTTTTTTTTTTCGCGTGGAGGGGGGCGTGTGTTGTGTTACGGCTTGTGCTGTCGAGTTTCTCGGCGGAGAGCGATATCGATTCGCGCATTTGCGATGTAGCAGCAGTAGGGTTGAGTATAATGTCTCTCAGCGTCCAAAGAGGCGAGTCCTCTCCTCTTTTTCTCTCTCGCGCTCTCTCTCTCTCTCTCTCCTCACTCTTTATTCTTCGGAGTCTTGTACTCTGTGCGCCCCCTCGCGAACAGAGTCCATGTTTTTAACAACGTACGAACCGTCCGAACGTGTCAGGGGCCACACGAGCGTTCAGCGCGTACAGTGGCTACGCGACGGACAAGAGGCTAACGTCCGATTTAATGCTCCTTCGCGGACTTTCCCCTCGTAAAACATGTAGAAAACTCTAATCGTTTACGGATTTTATACCAGTAACGAATTATTAACTGTTTAAGTAATTTATGAATTTGTTTTTATTTTCTCGAAGACTCGCGCCGAGTGCGCGAAAATTTCGATCGATTTATTACCAAATTGTTTTTTTTACGATCCTCGGACTCGCGATGTTTTTATGTTATGCGCGTTATAGGTGAATCATTATTAATGGAAACAACGAAAAAAAACGGAAAAAATGGAGAATCTGTTACAAAATAACAATGTTTTGTCGGTGACATAAGTCAATTACATCGAATATAAACGTTATACTATCCGTTATTGTGTTTAACGTCGACGTGTAACGAAAAAAAAAACCTGATAATTAGGGATTTCGCGAAACCAAAGGGTTATTTTTCACACTCCCGCGTATCATGTCGTCAAAACATTTCAGATGCTATTGAGAATCTTGTCTTCAATGTCGATTCACAGTTCTATTTTCGATTCCGTTTTTACGCAAAATAAACAAAGAAAAAGTGTTTTCTGCATCGACCCGAATCTTCGATGAAATGTTTCGAGTCTCAGTCTCTCTTGTCGCAGGGATGACTGGTAGACACGAAAAGTCGTTTCGCTCTGCGTCTCTGATTAATTCGATGTACATTAGTCATACAGCAAGTGGGTGGTGGCCGATAGCGTTTACGCTGGATATACATACATAGAATCAATGGCAATGCACACAAAGATTGGCTAATCGAGCGCATAGGTCTAACGCTCGTTACTCTCGTGTCTCCAGCGCTCGAGTATCGTATAAAGACCACGTAACTTGCGATTTAAATCGACCGTCATTTTCATGACACAAAAATTACGATCTCGTGACGTCATTACATTAACATTTTTTATTCAAAATTACGATAATTTTGTTTAATCGATTATTTGATTGGTAAAATGAGAGGAAAATGGTACTCAGCGCCTTTAAAGTCGAAAAAAATTTTATAACTTTTTCCGATAATTTTTTCATTTAATTTGCGATTTTTTCGTGATAGTTTCAGTTTTTCATAAATATTTTTAATAAAAATTATTGTTATTGAGTTTTTTTTTGTCGTTTACGGACGTTAAAATGTGCCATTTTCTGATTATTTTTTGACCGATTACATTCTAACCTCACATCAGCACACGTTTTCCAGGCGTCCATTTTCTTTTTTTCGATCTTTTTTTATGTTCTTTTTCTACGAATAGTAGCAATTTCTCGGCCTATTTTGACCTTTTTCGTCATAGAAATCAAAACGCTTCTAAGCATAGGCCGTCTACATCGTTGTACTCATATAAAAACCAATATGACCATCACGTGTCGCGATAGCCCATGAAATATTTTTTTTTCTTTTTTTTTTTTTTCAATCCGTCGACAAAAGCGTGGCTAATAATTAAATCAGTCGAAACCTTCCACCATTTACCGAGCTCTTTTCCCCGACCCGAATCGACCCGAAACTCTATATTTATCGTTATTCGCGCGTGAAACATGAATGTACCGAATGTAAAGGCTGAACAGACACATACACGACACATGCGCGCGCAGACACGCCGTCGTACTCACGTTTTTTTGAACGCACACCGAGAATCCGCGACTGCGCTGTAACGTTGCCAAAGTATTTTCTCCATTGCCATTGTTTTTCCTTTAGTTCGTAAATACATCGTTTGCGATACGCGTGGAACTGATCGAATTAGATTCGACCGCCTCTACGCGAATCTCGCGTTATCTATACTTCGAAACCCCACCGTGTCTCGGTAGTGAAAATTAATAAATTCTGCTCGGCCCACGTGAAAAAAAAGTTTATGCTAAAAATATATTAAAAAAATATATAAAATTCATCATTTTTATATTATTAATATAATAATCATATAATTTGTTATCAATTAGTAAAAATATATTCTAAAATATATCGAATATATTATAATTATATTAAATATATCATAGATATATATATATTTTTTTTTTCGAGTGACCGGTATGCTAATTACCGGTTTCGATTCTCTTCGACTCGTTAAATCATTAATATTCGAGATTCGTATCGCAATGATGACTACCAGTGAAAAAAATAATAATTATAATACGAGAGGGCAGTCGAGTAAAAAATTAAGCAGATCGAGAATAGAATTTCATTTATTATAAATCAATCGGCAACTTCTTCAACATCTCGATGTTTGTATCAGCTGAGAACATTATATACGCGAGAAATTATACTGTACACGGAGAGGGACATTTGTTTGCTTGTCCCGCCGTTGTGGCGGCAACTCGCATTTGCGTCACCATCTAACTGCTGAACGGGGCGAGAGAGACTGTCGTAATGCGAACGAGGAAACGAGAGACTGACAGTAGACTGTATAAAATCACATCCGAAAATACAATCTCTCGGTGTCGCCTGTGGGCGCCGCGCATAACGCTCTGAGACGGAGTCAAGGCGCCCTGGAAATATTGTTCGACTTTATTAAAATAGAACCGACCGATACGGAACGCCGACGGCGATACGATCGAATCGTACCAATCGTTAGAAGATATAATTTTCGCATTTTTCACAAATAAACGACTTCGTTGTCGGAAAAAACGACAAAAAGGATTGATATTTGACCCAAAAAAAAAAAAAAAAAAAATTCATCGGATGTCCACTTTTTTTTTTTTGAGATATTTAAAAAAATTAGGTCTGTGGGATTTTTCTGATTTTTCTAAGTCCCTTCACGAGGATCGTAACGCTTCTCGAGGACACTGCGTTATTTTATTTAATTTCCCGAAATATCGTAACGCTTTTTGCGGACATTTTGCATCGAGATGCCTCGCTAACGATGTTTTCCCCATAAGAAAACAGCCCTCGCGTTTTTTTCGGCAATTCGACTCCGATAAAATTGCAAGGAGATCCCATTATCATGCTTTTTATTTTCCCGTTTTTCGTCGTTCTGAAACGAGGCGAACGTAAAATTTCGATTGAATCAATTCGATTGAAACCTAAAAATTTCTGTAATAACATCGAGATGTAGGAATATAGCTGCTAAAACTTCGAAAAATTCATGAAATCTCGTAAAAAAAAAAAAAAAAAAAATTACTATTTTTTTTCTACTGACTACGAATCCCCGACTTCTTTAACCTCTGAGACGTAACACTCAACCTTTAACCTTTTTAGAAAACTCGCGTTCGAAAGAAGAAAGAATAAAACTTTTCGGACGATCGGTACATTTCAAAAGTTTCTCAAGTTCGTTCGATACACGCGTGTTTAACTTATTGAATCTTTCGGCCGCATACCGAGTCTCGAGTCTTTGTGATCGAGACATAAACAAATTAAAGCTCATTTATTCCGCCGCGACGTTTCTCCGTTATTCTCCGACGAGTAAAAAGATCAGCGAAGTTAGACGACGAGTAAATTCACGGTGATGACGGGACAACGCCGCGAGGTCCCATGACGTCACAGGCTAATCATTCTCACCGCTCGCGTCGTGTCGAGAGATGAATTTTCCTCGATGAATTTTATGAAATAGAATCTTATAGTGGTCTCGGATCGTCAGATTGTCAAAATCATCAATGATTTCGAAAAAAAAAAAAAAAAAAAAAAAAAATACGGAAAGCCAAAAAAATCATTAAAAGTTACATTTTCCAAGGTATATTCCAAGGTTCGTAACAGAAGCGCGAATGAGTGAACGAAACTGTGTAAGTTAACCCAGTCCCCTCGTCATCGTAGCGCCCATTACGCGGTCATTGGTCTTTCCCTTTGGCCCGTATTTCAACGTGGTCGCAGTGCTTGGACTCTGCTCTCGTTTGCCGGTCCGTCAGCTCGAGACTGACGGACCTCACGAGGCGCGCACGAGCGCTCACGCCCATTCTGTTACTTATCGTCTAACGTTATCGCTGGAATGCAAAGAAGGATGAGTAGCATCGTCCAGTTTTCTCGTAATAGTTTGTCATGAAAAAAAAAAAAAAAAAAAAAAAAATACTCGATGAAGCGGACACAAAATATCACAAAACAATCAGATTGTTTAATTTTTTTTTTTTTTCCATTATTGTTTTTTCAGATCGCAACATTTCCGTTGTAATACATATTTACGCGGAACGAAGAATAATTTACAAAGCAAAAGTATTAAAGTACGAAGCGCGTACAATGCGGAAATCCTCGTATTCGTATCATCCACGTATAAATAATTCAGTTTTAATAATCGCGAGTGTTTTATGAAAAAAAAAAAAAAGGGGGAAAGAATTGTAGAAAAAAAAAATAATAATAATAACGTCGAGTATCGTTGATACATTTGATTGTAATAACAAGTGCCGTTGAAATTGAGACTTTGATGTTTTACGGAGAAATAAGACGTTTCTCCGGGAGACTTTCACGCGGCAGAACGAGAGTCATATGGCACTGGATTATGGTATCACCCACAATATGCACCGTCCGAATCAATTAGGTACGTATATTATATCCACGAGTACACGTTAGCCGCTCGTTTAATCTGATCTGCAATACGATGTTTCGGGAGAAAAAAAATCTTTCTGCCGGTAGTTTTGTGTTCCTCTCAGAATTTCGGCGTTAAAATTAATACGAATGCCGTAATTAATCGTAATATACGTCTCATTACGACGACTACTTTGGACCATTACGCATGAATGCTCACGTAATCCTCGTAATCGATTATAGATTCTCCCAATAAAAAAAAAATGTATAATATATAATAAGAGAGTCACGTGTTCGTTCGATGTCCTCCTAATTCTTTGTAAATTAACGAAACAGCGATGAAACAAGTATTCATACTCATAGTTTTATTTATATCCGGTTCGATGGGTTAATCATCGCATTATTTACGAGTGTCGACGGTGCGTAAAAAAAAAAAAAAAAAAAAAAAAAAAAAAAAATCCACGGCTATCGAGAATGTCGATGGTAGTGACGGAAGACGGTGCTGCGCAGTGCTATGATAGTTATTAAAAGCTCACTCGCCGCTCGTCTATTATTGGAACGATATCTCTAGCCTCCGCGCCGCGTTCAAGGAAACAAGAAAAAAAAAAAAAAACATAAAAAAGTCTATCGCAATACCCGTGCAGCGTACATTACTACGACATGCCAGATGTGTTGTGATCGCCTTAAACCAAATGCGAGGAACAAAGAAGCGAGAGAGAGATACACAAACCGTGAGAGTAGATAAAAAAAAAAGTTGAAGAAGGAACGTAGCAAAAACCGAGCTGCGATTACCGACTCTATTTCCAGAAGGTAACGAGTCGCGCGTGCATCGTCGCGTTGTTGGTTGCGCAATCGGGATATACATACTTACCGTTCGTGTACCGTAGTCTCTCTGTTTCGATTAATTCGATACTTAACGAAAAAAAAAAATAAAATTTATCGTAGAAAAATAGATTTATCGTAACACCAACACCCACCCGCATTATCTTGGCATGTATTTCGTGACACAATACCAACGCGAAATTGTTGATGACTGTTGCAATAATATAGCGCAAGACAAAGAATCGCTTTGATGAATACAATTTTTCGTGTTTTTTTTTTTTTTTTTTTTTTTTTTTTTTTTTCTTTCGCAACGTGTCTTGAGTCACACGCGTTATTTTTAATGCCCGTCAACAGGAAACATTGTTCTCGACTCCAAGTTTAATCCCAAGTTTGCTAAGCTAAGTTTCCCGGAGTTGTTACTTTTAATTGATTCGATTTATTCGTCGAAGAAAAAAAAAAAAAAAAAAAAAAAAAGAGAGAATTACTTCGTTGAAAGAAAATTACACGGTTCTCAGACTAAAGCACTAACTAACTAAAGCGTCCGAAGGCGTTTCAAGAGTCGTATACACAAATGTCAAGTTATATATAGATTCTACGCCGCTATACTTAGAAATCGGCCGGCGGCCAGAAATACAAACTTTTGCCACACACGTATACCACAACTCACTCGGGTTTATATTTGATTCTCTTCTAACACTTGCATCTCGGGGCTCAAGAGAGCCGCTACCGCGCCGCGATCTATTGGAACTCCGTAACCTACAAATGCTCGATTCTTCGTCTATAATTATAATTCTCAGTCGCGATTATTATCGATTATGCGAAATCTCGGAAAAATATCATTTTAGAGGGGAAAACAACGGATTTTTATGAATTTTTTGAGTCGCAAACGGCGTTGTAGATTCGCCGATGTGCCGAAGAGAAGGAGGAGAATGACGACGAGTAGTAGTTGGCGGTTGAAAGCAGACGAGGAGAAGCTGTCCTAAACACGTGCAACTCACAAGACAGAAATAAGCTCGTTCGCTTCTAGCCACTAGCCGGACTATTTTTAGATTGCCAACGTCTAAATTCGTCACAAAGAGAGACAAAGACGCGGCCAAAAGAGAGTCGCAGGCCGTTCGGCGTCGTCCTCTGCGGCTTCGTTTTCGTCCTCAACGTAAGTGCCGACCGCTGACGGTGTTATATTCACCTGTTACGAAATAATCCTTGCCGCTTGTTCGCGCCGTTCGGGACGTAATCCTTTTTCAATGGTTGGTTATGTCACGGATGGAATATAGTTACCGAATTTCATGGGGTTCAGGCGGTGGGGTTGGGGTTGGATTTTGATGAATCGGTCAGTCGGGATAATTTCCTCCAATGCGAAAAAAATCGCTTTCTATACCGGTATTTGAAACTTTTATACACGAAACGTGTAATGAATTTAACAAGTATATATGTCAGAATTGTAATAAACTTTCGAAACATTAGGTAAACGATTTGTTTTTATTTTTTACACATGTTGAACGTAAGAAAATCGGTTAAAATACATTAGAAGAACATTTTCGATATCCGAAATTCGTATCGGCGAAATTTGTTATTACTTCGCAAAAAGTTGATTTACATTTCAAAACACATTCGTTTGCAATTTATTACACGATAAATACGTAAAATCTTCAAGTACCGGTATGGAAATCAGTTTTTTCTGATTTTATCGAACAGAATCCTTAAAATAAGATTTCGATCTGAAAATATCTTAATAATACGTTTTGAAGTTTAATATAAATATTGTTAATTCATATTTATATTTTTTTTTACACACGCGTTATGATCGAGTAAAAAAAATTCGAGTTTCGATTATCCGAAGAAAAGTCGGTCCCGACGAGTTCGGATAATCGAGTGTCTACTGTATATAAATAAGATAAGTGCCGCAGTTGCTGCACACAGCGCTCGATATCTCGGACTGTATATTGTCTTTGATTTTTTTTTTTTTTTTTTTTTTTATGTGAATTGAGCTTTGACTTGGAAAACTTTACGCGAGTCAAATGGTCGTGACCGAGCGACCTACCTATCCATCCGTTTTTCTTCTTTTTTTTTTTATTATTTCTTCTTCACGACCTGAGTCAACCGATGATTCCGCGAACAGCCTCGCGTGACTACAGTGAACTTACATTACTCCGGCACCGTCGACCACCCTCGCTAAGTCAAGTGGGTGCATCGAGTAGTAGTTTCATTCAATTATTCAAGGAAAACCGCACTCCCGTACAAACTTTTACTCGAAGCAGCTTAGCGTTTCGCGCTCTTCGGGAGTCGACCTACTCATCTGCGGATTATCTTTACCTACTGGATGCACGAGATGCATTTTCTTGTCAACGCTCGTTGAAAAACAAAAATAATAATGATAGATATACGGCATTCGCGGGAATCGGAGCGAATCTTGAAACTCGAAATTTCTCCTGAAGATACATTTATCGATACTCTGACGGACACGGAGTGTTGCTCAATGGTTCTGTTGCCTCTGCAGGCACAAGTGAAGGAAATGGCGGGAGCCAACGGCGATAAATGCCACAACAGTTATGAGAATCCGTAAATAGAAATTCCGTGTGCACTGAGTCTACGATATTACAGGAGAATGAAATATTTCGGAAAGATTCAAGAAGCACAGATTTATACGTAACTCGCTATCAAGTTAAACCCATTTTCACAAAGAAGAGTAATAAACACGAGAAAAAAAAATCATAAAAAAAAAGATTTAATAATTGAAATGTAATACAGAAATTGCATTACGAAAAAAAAAAAATTATTCCTTTATTATAGTCTGCGATTTATTCGGCATTCATTTTTGATATTATTATTTATTATTCGTTTATAATAACTTCGCCCAATCGATTTTGAACCGAAAAAACAAATTTTCCTAATGGATTTTGAACTCAAACAACAATTTTGTAAATAATACGATTTTTCCGAATCGATAAAGACGCGAATTCTGGGGATATTTTTTATGGCTTTTTTGCCGACAATGTTTCAACACGTTTGACCATTTATAGCGGAATTCTAAAAAGCTATCGTGCATTCATATATAATAAATACTTACGACTGTTCGGTCGATTTGCTCGATTGAACGTTGTCTAGCGGTCTCGCGACACACGGCA
The DNA here is from genome assembly GCA_963971235.1 of Cryptus armator. Taxonomy (NCBI): domain Eukaryota; kingdom Metazoa; phylum Arthropoda; class Insecta; order Hymenoptera; family Ichneumonidae; genus Cryptus; species Cryptus armator. The sequence continues at coordinate 8,909,534 of OZ020237.1, read as the reverse complement.
AGCGATAGGTCGATAAATCGTTGGGTCGCTTGGAGAGAGATGTCAACGTTCTATCGCATTGCAAGCCACGCAGTGTCATTTCTACGTACTTGCGCCACTTTTATTACCGCACGGTATATAGCGTCTGTTTGTATGGAGCGGAGGGTCGCTCGGTACTCTTTTCCGAGGAGCGCGTTTCCGATTACGACGTTCAGGAATGTCTTGATATCTCGAGACAGACACGTGATATACAAAAGATTGTTGACTAAGTTAACTAACGAGCTAATACAATTGTTATTATTGTCTCATTGTGATATTTGACTGTTTATATTACGATTACACATCGCCGATATCTATTTCAATTAATTTTTCACGGTAAAAAATTTATTTTCTTTAAGGATCAATTTTTCATTAATTTTTTTTTTCTCAAAAATTATTGGTGTTAATAAAGTGATTTTAACTAAAAAATACAAATATTTACAGTCTTCTAAATAAATTATCAAATTATTTAAATTTTTTTTTTTTTTTCGCGACATTTTACGATCGACTTTTCAGTGGAAATAAATCCGTTTTACAGAATCGACGTGTTCCGCAACGAACAAAAAAATATTCTATAATCTTTTAAATATAATTAATCCCCACAAAGTTTTGTAGCGCAGCGTATGTTTTCCCTCTGTTCTCTGCTGTATTAAAATTTATGACAATCAGTCTATTCTTGCTGCGGTAGCACCGTCGAGTGCAAAGCTTCCGCGAAGGGGTTTGCAACACGGTGAGGGTGGGGGAGGCGTTTGGTGTTTAACTACTTACATCCGGAGAATGCTTTGTGGGTTGTTGCACTCCCACAAAGAGATAGTGTATTCTCTCGACCCGCAATTACCTTAATTAATACGAACCCTAATTGTTGTCGTTCTCGTATACGCACTCCGGCAAGAAATGGTACAGCTAATGATTATCGAGGATGTTGCTTCGTGCTTTTCGTAACTCGATCTCTCGCCCACGTTATCCCGCGGGCCCCGTGCCACTCGTAATGTGCCCAATCCGACTAATCTTACTGGGGAGAGTGTTAACACAGAACTTAACTAAAACACGTGTTCGACTACAATGGATCACTGTTCTTAATTTTTTTTTTTTTTTTTTTTTTTTTTTTTTTTTTTTCAAATATTTCTCGTAGTATCTTTATGGCTCCTTTGCATGCTATAGCTACTGTACGCTAGTTATCGCAGATGGGATAACTATCCGCGATGTTATTCTCGTACCCGTCGCAAATTTCTCGAATGATATATTATTTACGTAACTTGATTATACGTAGCAGTGCTCGTACGTGTCCCCGACGAAACCCTCTGCCATTCGAATATCCGAGAATAACCGCCAATCCCCGGTAAGACCCCTCGGTGCATTATTTAATTTGTGGTCACGAATCGAGAAGCTCGCAGCAAATCGCGAAACCGCGTGACTATGTATATACACTCATTTTCGCACACGTAGAAAGGATTCTCTCGTGTTGGTCGCCGATCGAATCATATCCCGTTATCAACGGTTAGCAACGTTACCTGCGATAATACTTTATTCAATCCGAGAATCCGAGACAGCGGTAGGATTCGGGGGAATGTATTGCATGAGTGCACAGCGCAGGTGTAACGACGCCGAAGACGCATCATACTTTTCCTTACGCGTGCGAACATTCCAGAGAGCAAACGTGCCTTTGGTGAACGATAAATTTCACAAATTTTTCAAATTGGCACGATTTTTTTTATTTTACATGCATCGTTTCTATTATAGTGTCCGCCGAAAAAAAAAGTTAATCTTCCAGCGGTTATGTCTTTTTTTTTTTTTTTTTTTTTTTTTTTCAAATAATAATAATTTTATTTATTAGATTCTCGATACGTGTACCGTATAGTAGAAAAAAATGATCGATCATCGATCGTCGATCGATCGTCGGCATAGTGATGATACATCGATTCTCGATGTATTGGCGAAAATCATTGGAGAGAAACACCGAAATAACGTCACGAACCACGAAGGATTTTCTCAATATTTTTACACAGAGTTAAATGATAATCGAGCCGCGAAATGAGTAACTCGATACAAAGATTTTGACGAAAATCATCGATGTTTCATTTTGATTTTGTCGGTCCGCGAAATCATATACTTACCAATGCCTCTTGATGCACCCGGTGGGGCGGAGAAACAACGAAAGAGCGCCACGAACCGTAGTCGTTCCCGACGCCACTGCCGTCGACGCCAAGAGAGAACGAAGGAAAAGGAAGTAACAAGAGTTGGGAGGACTAACGGCGGGTCCCTCTTCGATTCTTCTTCTTCTTCTTCTTCTTCTTCGTCTCACTCTTGTTCCCCCTGAGGGCTCGGGGCTCGCGCGCGGGCGCGCGCCCGTTCGCTCGCGTCAAGCCCCGCGTAGCCTTGGACTTGACTCGAAGGAATGCGGCGTGCACTGACCTCCACGCTCGACTCACTCACCTACTCGGTTACACTCGACTCGTTCCCTCGGTCAATTTTCTTTAACCGTGTGGGCGCCCACCGCCACGACTGCCGGTTCTTCGTCATCAAGTTTTTCGGCATCTCTTTTCGTCTCTACCTCTATCATCTTTTTCCCCTTCTCTCGATTCCTCGTCTCTGGCAGCGGCATTCACGATTGTTACGATTCCTAAAACATTTTAGCTATCCGTCATATAGAGAGACTGATTCGGAATAAATTTCCAATCCGCTTCTCGACAGAACGTTTAATGTATTCTGAATCGAAAAAAAAAAAAAACGATTTAGTTGGGTTTCTCCACAATTCACGGGAATTAATTTTTTTTAAATAAAAATCGAGTCAATTGATAATTTAAATTAAATAATCATTATCATTTTTTTTTTATTTCCACCCATACAACAATAGTAACACTTTTCTTTATAAAAATTGAAAAAAAAAAAAAAGAAAAAAAAGTTCGATATTTATTGCGAGTGACTATATATTTATAATTCATCGATCGCGTAACGAGCGATAAAAATAGCGTTCGTCAGAAAAAAAAAAAATGTATATATTTTTTTAACGCTCGTAATCTTCCTCGTCGCCTCTTCCTTGTTTCTCTTCGGAAGTCAGTCATTATCAACGACTACGTTGTATTATCTGTGTGCCAATAATAGCGATGTTGATGAAGGGATTAATTACTTTTCGACACTGCAAACGCTCGAACGCAGACAAAGGGTACAGGGGAAACGAGTATTACAAAAATTGCAATAATCGCGACGAGACAATAATAGAATGACGATGATGACCAGCAGTTACTGTCGTTACTGCATCAATTGAATAATCCAGTCGTATGTATACATATCGCATTCGTCGTACGTTTGACGATTCAACGATTAATCGTCGATAATAATAGTTGGCAGAAAGGCCATGCGAAGCCGTTCCTGGCGAAGGTCGTGACCATTAATGCACCGATACGTATTTTTATCTAAGTTAACCTTCGTCTTAAAATAGTGTCCGGATGAGTTTGTCAGAGAGACGGCAGCGGGAACGGGTAGAAACTAACCAGACACGCACACTCGCACCTTTTTTTTCTTTTTTTTTTCTTTCTTTTTTCTTATTATTCTCGTCGTTATGTTTGTATGCGTAATGCTTCACATACAAAGTATAGGGTAGTCGACTAGACGCGGAGGGCGAGAGTCCAGCCGAACGTTGTATTAGCCGACGAGAGAGCCTCTCTGCGCAGACCGGATTGGAATTAATAACCAACCGGTTCTCGTTAAACAACTACGCCGACATAACGCTGACATTGCCCGGCTACGGAGTTCGGCTCGTCATCTCGGACCAACATACCTTCGGACATGTGCGCTGTATTCGCGTAGAAACGATTTAACGAATTTCATTTGATTACATAGTTTTTGGGTTTCTTAGAGATCGACATTTCTTTTTTTTTTTTTTACTGTGAAATGAGATACAATGATTTTTGTTTCACCGAATGGTGGAAAAATCGAGAGAATTTTGAAAAAAAAAAAAAAAAAAAAAAATACGAAAAATATTGAAGATGAAGTTATTTTTTTCATTTTAGACGGTTGGAGGTGAACACTTTTTCGTGAAAACGTTGGATCTAAAATAAAAGATCGAAACGAGTTATTGAAGTTAATAATGATGACGCGTTGTCGAGGATCGCCAATTTATTTTATCATTTTTTTTTTTTTTTTTTTTTTTTTTTTTTTTTTTTTAATAGCCGCGTATTAAAATTAGAACATGAGAAATCCGTGAGAGGTAGTCGACAGTTTTACGTCAATATTTAAAAATGATGATCAATAAAAAAAAAATAAGATCGTCAACGACTAGTCATTGTTATTAACTTGAATAACCTGTTTTGGTTTTTTATGTTAGATGCATCGGCACTTCTGTAGAATGTTTACAGCCGAACGCCTCTAAAAAAAAATGGGGTTTCTTTTCCGGCGAACGTATGTTTATTTATAGATTTTTTTTCAGTATATTTTATGTATGTTGACAATTTTTTTAATAACACTCAATATACGTACCTTTTGGAAAAAAAACTCATTTTATTACCTCCTATAATTTTTAAGAGAAATGTTTTGTTTCAAGTTGTCGCCTTAAGGTCATTGAGATAAAAAGCAACAGCACTTAGCCCCTCTCCGGGTCTTAGTATTCGTTGTGAGATATTACGCGTTCCGTTTATTCGTAGTCTCATAAAAAAAAAAAAAAAACTATTATAATCCTCAACACAATATCGCAGCGCCGCGTGTAAACGTTATCTCGCGCGAGTTAATTATTTTTCGATTCTTCCTTATCGTAGTTTTATGGTCTATTCGATAAAACGATTAAGGGTCTCTGAAATATTATCGTGGCGCAACATTCCAGAAATCGTCGTTGGCGCTACTGCGTCATTCGAACGACTGACCAATATCCGCATTAAAAAAAAAAAAAAAAAAAAAAATTAACCTTGAAAAAAAATTTCTGTTCCAGAAGACGTGGGCTATAGAAACGTCGAAATTACGTCTGCCTTTACCCACCTGCCCCAGAAGGGTAAGTCTAAAAATGATCCACTTATTAACGTTCATATTTTTTTTTTATGGATTTTTAATAATTTCAACATTTTTTTATATATAATTATAAACATAATAATAATATATAATCACATATAATATATTCATTATTTATTGTTTTTATTATTATTATTATTATTTATGTGTTAAATTACAATTGACAAACGTTTCGACATCGGAAAATAATGATAAACGTCATTCCACATATTGGTCACTTGTCGAATTGTTATGTGCGGTGTAACTCGGCTTCGAGAGGCACGTGTATCCGCACACTGGTATTGCACCGATTTCGCGACGATTCCTTCACTTGTCGATTCGTTCGGCATTTCCCCCGACAATTTCACGTGTCGATGAGTGATCAAAGGTATCCCAGGCGCGCTGGCATACCGTATTAGCGAACAAACAGTTCGCGGAGCCTTTTGATGCGCGATAGCATATTCTATTCTGCACGCTAAAGGTGATAGCCGAGTGATATAACGGGAGCGAACTGTCCATATTCACCGTTCGCGCTGTCTACGTTCGCTGAAAAAGAGTAGGCAATTTCATAGGAGGTTATAACGCGTACAGACACATCGAAACGGTAGAGAGACGTTTGTAACAAAACGCCGCGATGTTTCGTTCAATTTTTTTTTTTTTTTTTTTTCCTCTCAGTCGTCGTCACGGCATGTCGAATCATTCGAAAATCAATAGTTAAAAAGTTTGAACAATTCACTTATACTTTAACGTTACGCAGCATCGGAATAAATATGTGCGGACAAAAGTGTTTGCTAATTGTATTTCTACGTGCGTCATTCACCAGACGATTTCTCGCGGTTCGCGAACACGGGGGGTGCTGTATGATTAACGACTAGCAGTAACTATGCGTACTCATTCCATAATAATAAACAGATATATGCTCGTCAGACTATCGAAATAATGAATAAACTGGCAGTAGATTGATAATTTTTTTTTTTTTTTTATTAATTTTTTAACTAAATCCTATCACTTAATAATAATAATAAAAGTAACGATAAATTTTATATTTTCGACCTTCAATTCGATTAATAAGATTTTTTTTCCTGCATCGCGTTTATCTCGCCACAATTTCTCGATCCGTTGATTCTGTCGTTGCGTCGAGGATTCGAAGAAAAAGTATTTCCCCGGCAGTGTAAGCGCGTGTGCGCCGGAAAGGAGGTTGATACAGATAAATGTCGAGACACAGACTTCAATGACGGTGTACGAAGATCCCCTCCACCGTTTCGATACGATACGCGACGGACGAGTTCTCGACGTCTCACTCGACGACGAAGAATAATCATTCTCTCCCACTCCCCGGTTAGTTCATCACCGACAGTCCACTTCTAGGAATTATTTACAAAGAATTATCAACTCTCGACGTCCGATGTCTCTCAGTCGCAATTCTGCTCTCACGCCGCGAGCCTCGTATCGTCGAGGACACAGCGTTGTTCCATCCTTCGCGTCTCTCGTAAGGGCGCAGAAACAACGGCGCGTATTCGTCGTGTATATATAGTTATTTTTTTCGTTGCACTAAACGCCTCGCGAACAACGATAGTGATATAAAAAAAAAAAAAAAAAAAAAAAACCTCCCCGTAGTCGTCGCTATTGGTTTTTTCGTTTTTTTTTTCCCGACCAAGTGAACCGGCGCCTATCAAGACGATTATCTAAATTTAGTCGTGACCGCGGTTATTCCACAACAGTTCGAGGCGGACGAGGTTTCGTAAAGTGAGCGGTAGAGGAACGAGTTTTGATATCGTTGATGGCTCGTCTCTCCGTCGCTGTTTACTCGCATCAACGAATGCAGCACCGCCGGTAAAAAACATTCAAAAAGCCGGCCGAATATTTTTGTTTACTGTAATCTTCCACGAGTCGTTTTATAACGCGATACAGCAACGTTCTTCACGAAATAATCCCGTGTGTGTGAGAAACTGAAACGACGACGAACGATGGATTTTTAATTCCGCGTCTTGTCCTCAACGTTTCTCACGAAAAATCGGTTCCACTACGATATTAAAAAAAAAAAAAAAAAAAAAAAAACTGTAGTCATAATATAAAAACGATTGAAAGTCGCTGCAAGGACGTGCGGCGAAAAAAAAAGAAACTGAAATAAAAAATAACGGAGTTATCGCGCACGATAAGCCCAACATATGAGATCGTAGCGGGAAAGTGTTGTTACGCAATTTCTGTGACGCGCGAATCAAATTCGTAAAAATAATTCATCGAACTTGTTACGTTTCGCCGAAGCGTTGAGTGCGCGCGTTTGTGTGTTTGTGTGTTTACCCACCGCGCGCTTCGTTAACTTTCTCGTCTCGGTTTGCCGTTACGAAATCGTCACTGACGCTTCGTTTAAAAATCAATAAAACTGCGTCGGTTTTAAATGAGATAGAGGAAAGAACTCAATTACTTCGAGAGTGCAATCGAGCATTAAGGCGGTGAAAAGATCTATAAAGTTATGATAAAATGAGGGTGTCGATAGAACACGGAAGTGCGTTTAGTCCCTATGGATCGAAGAGCGTTAATGCTAATGAGGATCGAAGACCCTTATTTATTTCACCCTCAAGCTTAACGGACATGTGTCTCGTGTGCGTAGAAATGGCCAGAGACACACCGGGTTCGCCAATGTCGCGGCCACGGGATCTTGGCGTCGTTGGTGCCACTGCTACTCTAACTTCCGGTGCTTACCACGCTGCGGCTACCGATCCAACGGCACTTCACGGCCGCGCTTTCCAGCAGAAGATACTTGAGGTAATGTAAAAATATACATTTTACGATGTCATTTTTTTCTTTTTTTATCCTCCTGTATCCGAGCGTTTTGAAGGTCGCATTGAACTCGTTCGTCGTCTCGTTACGGAACTTAACTCTCCGCTGGCATAGCGGGGCTTTTAATCTTTAAAATTAACGTATGAATAGAGGGAATAGACAAAATTGAAGGAAAAAAATAATAATAATAATAATATTATTACATCGATGTGACTCCGGACCAAAGCGCAATCGCGAGGTACACACTGCAATTCTCAATCGAGCGAAAGATCGCGACGACGTTGATAAGACAAAGTTAACTGAAAGTGGGTCGATTATTTATATCCATTCGGCCAGCGATTATAATGGATTCGAGACATTGCAACATCTCTCTGATTGTTCGAATTTTCCCGTTTCGTCGTTTACCTCGTGAACCACAAACGACGCTTTGCTCTATCTTGGGAGCGAAACTTTGGGGGGATAATTAACGACGAGGGTCGCAAATTACATTCATACGTTAATCTTCAGTTCATTGTAGAGTTGTTGGGGAAATATTCTCTACAATGGTCCGTTCTTCAGTTTCGGCAAAGTTCGATCCGACCGCGTGGAACGCTTTCGACTTTGATAGAACATCACAAAGTTTTCTTGACACGAATGAGGTTCAAGGCTACTAATTGAAGGTCGTCCTCGATTCTCGGAATCTCTGTTAACGGGTTACAGTATCCGGTGTTTCAGAAACTGAGTAAAATTAAATTTTTTTTTTTTTTTCGTAAACTATAGAAAACAAATTTGTCATAGAAAGTACACGTATTGATCGATAAAACAACTTTTTTTATCATCCCTTCGGATAATAACAAATATTTGACTCCGTTTTTAAACAATCCGTAACCATTTTTTTTAAAGCTCTCGAGAATTTTTTTTTTTTTTTTACAAATTACTTTTTTGGCTAAATAATTAAAGTTTCACCGTATTTTCCAATGATCTCGAAGTATTCGTGAAAAAAAATTAACATTTTTGGCAACGAGCCGCACCGAATCTCAAGTTCTCCGGATTTCGTCGCGTTAATATACACACGTGTATCCAGATAAATAAACACGTGTATGTGAAAAGGCGTCGTGTATCATTTCCGTCCGGCGGTGTCATCGGCTCCGTTTTGGCAATAAACCTTTCGTTATAGTATCTCAATTTATCTAAACCGACTGATACTTCGCGGGGTATAACGCGTCAATAATTAATCGTTAACACGAAAAGACACATTGTAAACAATTTGTATTTCGATAAAATTTTAAAAATTCGATGAGAGTCGACGAGGCTAATGTACCTATGTATTTTCGCACGAAATTGAGTCGGAAGCTTCCAGCTACTAACCAGTAAGAACCGAAAAGTTCCGACTTCGCGTCAATGCTACTGTTGTGCTCCCGTCCTTTCAATGGTATAATATCGCTTCGTATACTGAGACTGCATTCGCGGGTCCGTGACTGCAGCAACACTTTCGTCTGTTGGCCTCTCCGGGACTCGTCTCTTGTCTATTATCGTCTCTCTCTCGTAATTCCGGTGCGGACGTACCCAATTGTTCGAACCACTTGGTGGAACTGACGACTGGTATGATCGCCAGCTACTGCCCACGGCTTCCTCCTGAGTCAAACCGAGAATACGCGTAGGCGAGTCTCGTCACGTGCAATTTAAAAAAACGATTTAAAAAAATGTAATTATTGAAAAAAAAAAATCAAAAGTAATGAATTTTGTTTTTTTTTTTTTTATTAAACGTAACAAAAAAATAATTACATGTGATAAAAAAAAATCGAACTGACGAGTGGAACGATCGCCATCTACTGCCCACAGTTTCCTCCTGAGTCAAACCGAAAAAACGCGTAGGCAAGTCTCGTCACGTGCAATTTAAAAAAACCATTTTAAAAAATGTAATTATTGGGAAAAAAAAAAAATCAAAAGTAATGGATTTTGTTTTTATTTTAAATTAAATGTAAAAAAAAAAGAATTAAATATGGTATAAAAAAAAATCGAACACGAACGAGTTACGATCAAAGCTTTTTTTTTCCCGACGCTCCCTCGACGCTTCCCCGACGCACGTGCAATTAAAAAAAAACGATTTAAATAAATGTAATTATTAAAAAAAAATCAAAAGTAATGAATTTTGTTTTTTTTTTTAATTAAATGTAAAAAAAATAATTAAATGTGGTATAAAAAAAAATCGAACACGAACGAGTTACGATCGAAGCTTTTTTTCCCCGACGCTCCCAAAATGTAGAACATTACCCTTGAGGTATCTGGATTTGTTTCCAGCTACAGCAGCATCACCAACTTCAACAGCAAATTCTGAGACAACAGTTTCACGCACAGGAAAGGCAACTCGCTGAGATGCACGAGCAGCAGATGCATCAGTTGAAGGTAAATACTCTCGCGAATATATACATATATATTCTTGTTATAACTGGGAACGAAAGACGAGAAGCGTTGAATATTGATTCGCAGTCGAATTTCTCATTTCGAAGTCAAACCGGAAATTGTGCCCCCGAGTAGCGTTCAACCTTTGACGCTGCTATTTATACAATTATATGGAGAATAGCTATATAGCATTGGCATCAAAATAGCAACCGAATGAGTGCGTCATTATTCTCGAAACTGAAAATAATCGAATACGTATTTTTCCGACTACTGCGCACGGTATCTATTAATGAAACTGTAAATACGACATTCCATAGAGGTTATTAATTATCATCGTTTGTCATACGGATATATATAACTTAGCGACGATGATTTCTGCGTCGATGAATAGTCTTCTTCGTTTCACAGTTGCGGATTAAACGCGCTTCCCGAAGAACATTCGGAAATCACAATTGACTATGATGACCCGCGATTTCTCGGTACTTTCAAGCAAATATATCTTCGCCTCTCGATGGAATTATGAAAACAAAAAAAAAAGAAAAATAAAAAAAAATATCGTGTACAACGAAAAAAAAATTAAATCTACGCGAATACACGAGTATAAAATACTTAGAAAAATTGTTATGGAACCGTTTTTTTTTTATATAAAAAAAAATTATTCCCACAAAAAAAAAGCTTTTTCGCCGATGAAACTAAAACGCAGAGCCTCTTTTTTTCCCACAGCATTTTTGCTCCGAAGTCAGGCAGATACATTAATAATCGTCAAAGTCCTTTTTTTCATCCTTCCCGCGTGATTCAATTTCCGAGATTTTTGCGGAGCGCGATTACTCGGAAAAAGTAATAATAGAGAGCGGCATTTGCTTTGAAAAATAAGTGATTCAGGTTGTCCCGAAGGCACAGCCGGGAGTCATATGGGAAATGATAGTATTACGAGTACTCGTATATCTCGACAGCTTACAAAAATCATTCGTGTGGAGTCTACACTTATAAATCGCTCGGTTGACTTGTCGTGCTGTTTCTAATTTGCCCGTTGGCTGTTTCTATCTCTATTAATAGAATAGACTGGGGGCTCAAAGGTTATCGATTCGAGTCTGAAGCGTGTTGCATAGTTGTATCAGTAATCACTCCGGTAGGGATTCAGTACGTTCAATGTTATACCTCCATATGTTACACACAATATCCATAACGTATGCGGGAAAAAGTGGGGCAAAATGGGACAATCACGCAATTTAAACTTTGGGGCAAAATGGACCAATGCTAAAATGCATGAAATTTAAAAAAAGTTCGATTTAAAAATTTCTCATCCATTATGTATCCTGCAGATCGCTGCTTGTCTAATAAATATCGGGAACGACGTTTAACGAAACTCCACAGAATATTTATTTTTTGAGTTAAAATGCATCGATACGAAAAAAAACGAAATGCCGACAAACAAAACTATAATTCGTTAAGTATCTTTTTTAAAAATCTTTCATTATTTTTAATATAAGAAAATTTATCTTTTCTGACAAAAATAATTTACATATCGCTTGTAGGTAGTGAATTATTTAAAATTCAATTTTGTCATTTTTTAATGCGTTTTTATCGCTGTCTATTTTGCCCCATTTTTTTTTTTTTTTTTCGTTTTAATGCTCTAACGAGATGTGACAAAACTATTTTTTTGGTTCAAAAGTATGGAAAAGTGTTGTGTATATTGACAAAACTCCTTGAATTGCGAAAGCAGTCCATATTGCCCCATTTTTGTTTTTTTCGCTTCAATACTCTAAGCGAATGTGACAAAAGTATTTTTTTGGTTCAAAAGTATGGAAAAGTGTTGCGTATATTGACAAAACTCCCCGAATTGCTAAAGCGGTCCATTTTGCCCCAATTTTCCCTGTATTCAGGCAGATTTACGAGATTCCTCTAATGGCCTTGCCCCACTACTCTATAGCGTAATAGGCAAAAAATTTCCGTGTTTACCGCTTGTACTTTAATATCATCGGTCTATACTACTTGTGTGTCGAGTACGGGATACTCACGTGGGACGCCTGTGAGCGACGGGTTACCTTGTATTACGCACGTGCGAGAGAACGCCCGTGTGCCTCGTTCAATTAACTCGGTGGTTCTACACTACGCAGCAAAGTAACCGTCTCTCTATCCAAGAGCTCTCGTGACGTCACTGTTCTCAACGCAAACGAAAGACACAGTTCTCTATGTAAACTATACATACGATTTTATACGCCGATGCAAGTTTTCTTGCAATGCCGATGGAGCTCCGCTATAATCTGTCCGTTGATCCAATGATGATAGTAATTTAGGATTACGATAACTCGAATGAACAGATAAATTATCCTCTCATAACGCGTTTAGCGTGCCTATCTATCACTCGAATTTACTTGAATAAATATGGCGCCCGATTACTGCTAAATCGCTCCGATAACATTGTTACAACGATGAGTACCTCCGTAATATCGATGATGTCATCATAACCTCCGAATAAAAGAATTGATATTTCAAGAAATTATCGTTTTTTTTTTTTTTACTTCGGGGTAAAAAAAATACTTAAAACACGTTTTTTTTTACTGAAATTGCCGATTCTTTTTGCTGAGAAAGCATCGAGTCGCGCGAGTCACTCATTTATAATTGATCAATAAATACCGCTACTTACCGTCGTTGCAAAAAGCCTTTCATCGATTCTCAACCTTATTGATACTCTCTAAACAGTACGAGGAAAAAAAAAATTCTACCAACCGAGTCTCGTTAAGCGCCGAGTGAAAATCGACACGCGATTGAATTAGTCGAAAGTTATTTCCAATGCTGATTATCCGGTGCCCTATACTTCGAGTACTGTATACTTTGCAACAGCCGTTTCCGTAGACGTTCGATCGATCGATCGTGTCGATGTTTCTGACTAATTAAATATGCCTGACGCGGGATTAAAATTAAAATAAAAAATAAAACAAAATATAGTATATACCGGCGGTCCCGGCGCCTCGCTTGCTGTACGAGGGACGTACGAGAGTCAGTGGAAAATTACGGAATGGTCAGACCCCGGCACGAGCCCAAGCCAGCTGCGTGCCGGATACTCTCTCGTTCTTTCAATCATTCGCTCTCTCGAGCGTACGAGCGGAGTCTCCCGATTGCACACAATGAGACAGCCACGAAGCGTGTACCCCGGCGAGAAAACACGACGCTAATTTATTACGAGGAGTTCGTATACATACACGTCGTTGCGTCATTGGCACAACTATCCAGTGGCACATGTTAGAAGCTTCGGATATAATGGTGAAACTCAGATATTAAATAAATGTTTACATTTACAATACACTTTTGTATTAGCAAATTCTCGCGGTAGGGACGATTGCACGTGATGCGGCTCTCTTTTCGCGGACACCCATTCACTCGATCGAGATAAAGCGAAGAGTTGAGTTTACAACAGCTACAGCTTATAATGTGTAGGAGTCGTTATCAGCGGTCTTGAATCTGAACAGACACTTGTACTATCTTAAGCGCGTAAAGTCAACTCGGAGCTCATCTTCTTCTTCTTCTTATTCCTCTTACTTAACAGGGAGAGAAGGGGACTCCATGGAAAAATTTACTGTACGATACATCGAAGATAGAAAGTTGTCAACTTTTTCCTGCGCGTCTTTGGCTCCGAATAATATACTTTAAACTGAAAGTTAACCGAGAAATTTTTTTTAATTATACAGTTTTTTTGTCTTTTTCGAAATTTACGATAATGGAGACGATTTATTGGTTAAAAAAAATCTTTTGAGAGATATGAGATCAAAATGTTGTATCTTCGATATTTCGCGTAGCATACCTTTCCGCGAACTCTCCTTTAACAATTCTCCTGATTTTCGCCGATGTTTACGTTAGAGAGTAATTATTCAACGAATTGTTACTTATCGGAACGATTTATCATTGACTTTGGATTATTATTTGTCTTTGTTTAATCCAAGGAAATGGCTATTGGTTTTGTTTCGAAGGTTTGGGAGCAGCAGAAACAGCTCGAGGAACAGATGAAAGAAAAGGAGAGACTGGAGGCGTTGAGGAAAAAGGATAAGCAGGATCACAGCGCCAATGCATCGACGGAAGTCAAGCAGCGCGTTCGGGTAATTTTTTTATTTATTTTTTTCACTTATATATCATATCACAAGTACGAGAAACTCGATAGAGTCAACACGACGCGAATTCTCTGGATTCTCACTGTTTACAGTAAACTACAATGCAATAGTAAATCGTCCGGACGTTTTACGCCGCCAGCGACAATTCTCATTGGCATTCAATTGTCGCTACATGACTGTGTTGTCTCGTTGCAGAGTTTTCTCGTGCAGAAGATGCAGAGAGAGGCGGCGGTAGCGGCGAATGGTGCGTTACCCGGAACGCCCGGTTACAGGAGTTGGTGAGTAGAGAAATATAATAGTCTCTCGATATGTAGAGAGAGGAAAATCGTTAGTTCGACCGGTTGAAATACAATGGAGTCTCGTTTTCCATCTATTCATCACCGCAACGTCTATAAATTATTTTCCCTCTCGTCGCGAGACACGTAGTATAGTTTATTCAGAAGATAAAACAGCGTATCGTATAATCGTCACAAGTGTATCGAAGCTTAACTTACGGATCGAGAGAATTATGCAGATTTATTTTCTATCGAGCAACAACGGTTTTATTGTAATTAAATTCATCGTGTGTTTGTCAACTTTCTTCTCGATTAGCATTCACTTACTGCCCTAAATCTCCTTTCAATGGATTATTCTCATCGTAAGTGGACCGGTGATCGTTGCTATTGAGCGATGATGATAAACGCGACGCGCTATTCGATGCAACTTTGTTAATGTTGTTGCTTAGTCGTCGGATGATACTTTACTCATCGTTATTTATTTGTTCTATTTTCATACGCGTTGTCTAGACACACGATAATTACAGATTTTGGTTCTGTTTCAGGCTACAGCCGCAATCGGAGTCCGGGAGCACTGGTAACGCCGCTCATCCCTACAGAATGCCACAAATGTTGCAGGACAAGTTCGGCGATGACTTTCCACTCAGGAAAACAGGTATATAAACAAAAAAAAAAAACAAAAAAACAAAAAGTTGGCTTAACGGTGTGTATACTTATTCGTCTGTGTTGATAGAAAAAAATGCCTACTAAAGCATGACTAGCGTCGCCGAAACTCGTAAATTTGGACAATTTAATTGTAAACAAAAGTAAACAAGAAAAAAAGAAAAACATTAATAGAAAAAAGTGACAAAAACGAAGAGAAAAGAAAAGGTAAAAGTTAATCGCAGGTTTTGAGTTATGGCGATGCGAGTACGCGACTTTTGCACAGTTTTAAATACATTTTTAGCGTGAAAACCGAATGATAATGACCGTAACACAGTGTCGCTCAACGACGTCCTTCTACTCCTAACAATTTCTTTTTATTTGCGATGGTGGATAACGAAGAGAGAGAGGAATTCGCGATATTGTTCGCAATCCGCCAAAGAAATATAGCTGTTGGAAGTATATGCGAAAAAATACACCGAAGTATTCACTTTGCATATATTTTGTTATGATAGAGGGAAAGGTGGTGCAATACGGGCCAACGAAGCAAAATGGAAAAATCTCTCGACTTGAATTAAAAAAAAATCGATTTTCAAGTTTCATTGCCATTATTTTCATATTTTCTGTCCAGAATAGTTTACGTATCGTTTATAGGTATTAAATTCAAATATTTCATGTTATTAATGAAATTTCACAGTCCATTTTACCTCAATTTTTTTTTCGCCTAACACTCCGAAAGAATGTTATAAATCTATTTTTCGGTTTACAAATAGCGAAAAAGTTGTGTATATCGATAAATCTCCTTAAATTCGTAAAGCAGTCCATTTTGCCCCACCGTTCCCTATTTCTTGTCGTCCCTTTTTCTTCTTCGACAGAAAAAAATTCCATGGGGGATTGAGAAAGAAAGATCGTAATCTTGCGGTTAACGCGACTAGGAACCGAAGGACGTCGATCGATCGGAAAATTGCTTATTCTTCTTTGAGTCACCAATACGGTGTTACGATACGCGGGTGTGTGTGGCTGTGTACGAAAGCGTGTGTGAACAGTCGATCCGTAAGACTGGTGTATACGTTATTTGGTATGATGACTAACACTGGCTGAATTGGCCAGCATCGGAGCCGAACCTGCTGAAGGTGCGACTAAAGCAGCGTGTGATGGAGAGGAATATGGCAGCGTCCCGAAACTCACCCCTTACGGCACGCCGGAAGGATCGACTACTGTCGCATCTCAAGCGGAGGTCACTCCTAGCAAGTACGTCCTATACTAATTACCCTTATCTATAATGGATCCTAAATTATATTATCGGATCCGCAATTATTATATTTCGTTCTACTTTTTCCGAAAAAAATTATTCTTCTCTTAAAAAAAAAAAAAAAAAAAAAAAAAAAAAAAAAAATTCATCTTGAAAATAATTTTTTTTATCCTTCTATATAAGTATACAGAGAGTTACCGATAATTTTTTTGTTGCATACGTTTTTTTTTTTTTTTTCACAACTAACTCGTTGTTGAATTGACTTTTGCCAGTGTTCGAAATAACCGCATGTTTAGAGATTATTAACACGTCTGTATACATATATAATTTTTTTTCGCATAAATCGAATAAAAAAGTAATGTTTTTACGAAATTTTAAGAAAATTATCGATCAATTTTACGCGGATATATTATTCCGATAAAAGATTTATTATGTACGAGCAGTTTTTTTCACACTGTCGTGTTTTATAGTCTCGAAGGTTTGAGTTAATTTCGTTGTTCGTCGTTTGCTAACCGAATCTCGTGGGAATGTTCATAGATTCCGGCAGTAACCCCGAATCGGGACCTAATTCGCCGCCCACGGTCAACAATTCACAAGCGAGTCCTACAGCCGGAAGTAACACACCGATCCAAGAGGTAAGTCTCGCAACCCATTTTTTTTTTCTTCCGCGTATAATAATAAATTGCGTAATTTATTTTTTAACATTTGACAATTGCGTGTGTGCGCGTTGTTGCGTTTGCGTGTTCAGGAGAGTGAAAACACACCGTACGGAGGTCCACTGACCAGTAGTAGTCAGCAAGGAAGTCTATCAGATCTGTCGCTCTTCAGTTCACCGTCCATGCCGAATATATCGCTGGGCATACCTCACGTACCTTCGAGTTCATCATCGGTAAACAAAAAAACAAACGATAAAATAACAAAAAAAAAAAAATTCAATCTCTCATCGTAATTATAAAAAATACAATAGTTTCCTTATCGCCTTTCTATTTCCACAATCTCCAGAGTGGTACGAAATTGGCGCCGGTATCCGAGGCGGAAGTACGAGCGGCGTTTACCGCGCGTCTTGGAATGCCGTTAACAGGACAAATGTTACCGGGTACCCTGCCGTTCTACCCATCTCTGACGGTAATAGAAGGCGAACCCGCTTACGTTCACAAGCAGATGCAGAACTTGGAGCAGCAAGGAAGCAGCAGACACAGCGCGATTTATGGTTCACCTATAACCGATACTCAAGTAGCACACGCGAGACTGCATAAGGCTGGTCACCGGCCTTTAGGTAGTATGTTCACTCTTTTTGTTTTTCAACCCCATTTGGCCCCCCGGTTCGTGACGTGCTTTGTCTTGGAAGATTTTTCGGAAAGCCTTTTACCGATCGCGAGCAACGACTTCGAGAAATTCACAAAGATTGGAACATTGGAACATCGGAGGTCCGCTTCCGAGACGTAGCATGGCGCGTTCACCCGAAGCTTTTTTAATTGCGATAAAAACGCGTTATAAACATATTCCTTATTCGTTACACAGGTAGAACTCAATCGGCCCCATTGCCATTGGGCCATCCGATGCTTCAGGGCGGTATGATTGCCCCACCGACTCACTACGAGGAATATCTTGCGGAGAAGCAGCTACACGATCAGCAACAGGCACACAATTACCTGAAACAACAGATAAGACAGACTGTCCTCACGCGAGTGGGTTCCCGAAGCAGTCAGTCGAATCAACTCGACGAGGCGGCGGAGAGCGACGAATCTGAGGTCATAGATTTAACGGGAAAGAAAGATGTACCCGAGGAAAGCGAGATATCGAAGCAGCAGAGGGATCGCGAACAGTTTCTTCAACAACAGAGGGATCTTATGATGCGACACACGCTTCAGGTTACCGAATCGCCGACGTATGTCGGTAGCAGATCATCGCAGTCGGCCCGACCTCTTTCAAGGGCCCTGTCGAGTCCTCTCGTTCACTTAGGTATGCTAGACGCTCCTTCCCCGATCTCCCTCTGTCGTACCCTCGATACGTACTTCGTTCGCGACGTTGCGAGACTCGCGAAAATTGCGTATCCGAGTATTTACTCGTCGGACTCAAGCGACCCATGACGAATAATTCGGATTGTGTGAATAAGGACCACAGGGCACCGGTGGAGACGTCTTTGCCCGTGGCTCGCCTCATCGGCCGACGACTGGCTTGGCATACGATCCCCTGATGCTGAAGCACGCGTGCGTCTGTGGCGAGACTGTCAGGGGACACCCTGAACACGGCGGTAGGCTTCAGAGCGTCTGGGCGCGACTCTCCGAAACCGGACTCCTCCAGCGATGCGATCGCGTACGTTCGCGCAAAGCTACACTCGAGGAAATTCAAACTTGTCATAGCGAGGCGCATGCTCTCTTGTTTGGTAAGAATTGCTCCCTCTCTTTCATTTCATTTATAAAACGGTTCTTTATTCATCATTTTAACAACGTGAGCTGAGAAATTTCTTATCTGCTATCTTTTTCCTGTCATGTATGTGATTTAAGTCATTTAATCTCTTATTATTGTTCTTATCTTGAATTAACTTATCGGTATCAGCGATGATGTTTTTATTTTTGTATCGGAAAAAAATTAAACAAAAAATACATTAGACGATATTTAACACCTTAACGAGCGTCGTAACTCTTACTTTCTATATAATTTCTACTATTATTTGTATATCCGAAAATAGGTACAAATCCGTTGAATCGCCAAAAGTTGGACATGTCGAAGCTCTCTCAGTTGCCGATCAAGAGTTTCGTACGATTGCCGTGCGGCGGTGTCGGTGTGGATTCCGACACAACGTGGAACGAGCTCCACACAGCACCAGCCGCGAGAATGGCTGTTGGATGCGTCGTTGATTTGGCGTTCAAAGCGGCGATGGGCGATATAAAAAATGGTTTTGCTGTTGTACGACCGCCCGGTCATCACGCCGAGACGAATCAGGCAATGGGCTTTTGTTTCTTCAATTCTGTCGCGATAGCCGCAAAACTTTTGCAACAGAAATTGGATACGAGAAAAATACTCATATTGGATTGGGTAAGGAAACGCGCGATTTTGTATCGGAGAAATCTTTGGAAATTTTGTATCAACGAATCGGACGCATTTATACCGAGTAAAATCGCATTTGTCGGTTTTTCCAGGATGTACATCACGGTAATGGCACGCAACAGATGTTCTACGATGATCCGAGAGTTCTTTATCTATCGATACACAGACACGACGATGGAAATTTCTTTCCCGGCACCGGTGGTCCTACAGAGTGCGGTGCTGCCGAAGGTCTCGGCTACAATGTCAATGTTTCGTGGTCCGGTGGATTAAATCCACCGATGGGCGATGCCGAATATCTCGCCGCTTTTCGTACTATAGTAATGCCAATCGCCAAGGAATTCAATCCGGACGTTGTCATCGTCTCCGCTGGATTCGACGCAGCTGTCGGACATCCGGCACCCCTCGGCGGTTACAAGGTCAGCCCGGCGTGTTTCGGACACATGACGCAGCAACTTCTACAACTCGCCGACGGAAAAGTCGTTCTCGCCCTCGAGGGTGGTTACGATCTCGCGGCTATTTGCGATTCCGCGCAAGAGTGCGTTCGCGCACTACTCGGCGACGAGCCCAGTCCTCTCCGGGACGATGAACTCACCAGAGTACCTTGTCAAAACGCCATCGACACACTGCAAAAGACCATTGCCATTCAGGTGAGCGATCATTTATTTCATTTATTTCATTTATTTCATTTATTTCATTTATTTCATTTATTTCATTTATTTCATTTATTTCATTTATTTCATTTATTTCATTTATTTCATTTATTTCATTTATTTCATTTATTTCATTTATTTCATTTATTTCATTTATTTCATTTATTTCATTTATTTCATTTATTTCATTTATTTCATTTATTTCATTTATTTCATTTATTTCATTTATTTCATTTATTTCATTTATTTCATAAAAAATAATAAGGAACCGAAAAAATAAATTTCATAAAAAAATACAGATGTTGCACTGGCCGTGCGTGAAGATCGCTGCTCATACGGTAGGCATGAGCGCTTTGACAGCGAGTCAGAAGGAACACGACGAAATTGAAACGGTCTCGGCGATGGCTTCGCTCTCTATGCAACAACCCACCAACCTTTCGTAAGCATTTATTATCATTGTCAGTATAATTTCAATAATCGCTCGACGTTACTTCGTACCGGAATTTTCTTGATTCATCGTGTTACTCTCTCCCCTCGTTACAGAACTACGCCAGAACATTCCCGTCAGGTTTCGGAGGAGCCGATGGAACAGGACGAAGCAAAGTGAAAAACAATCGCGAGTCGTTCGCGATTTGTGTGATTGTTCCTTCGACACTTTGGCACTGTGGAAAGTAGGATCGGGACTGAGGATATCTGATCGACGCATTACGAACACAAAGTATTGACCAATCGATATGACAAACATGCGAGAGAGAGAAAACAAAAATGCTGCAAATCGCAACCGCAAACTTTGTCGATGCGGTATCGACGGCATTGAAACTCCTTCGTGCTCTCCGTGTATTTGAGAATTATAGCGAAATTTCTTTTCTCTTTTTCTTTTGTAACCGTAATCGGTTAGATTACCGAACGAAAGACCGACGGAAACTGAACTCCAGATGTTTTGTCATTTGGTTGAAAAATGCCGATGATAATTCTGGAGAAAAAGAAGAAAAAAACGACACGGCTTGACGTTGAAACGTGTATATATCAGGATAATAGCTACTCCTCTCCTCTGTTTATCTGCCTTTCGCAAAATGATTGGAAACTCTCTCTCGTGTCTTTGAGACTCCAAAGTTTCTTTCTGCCGATGAGAAATTCTCGATGTGAAGCTCGAGAAAGTGAAACTCGATCGTCCATCGAAAAGAGTTTCGGCAGAGTAAATCCGTTTAAATTTATATGTAAAAGAAAAAAAATATTGAAGCACAACGAATGAACGAGGACCTGATTGAGAGTAGAAGCACTCGTTAACGAACGGACCAACGAAATTTCCGAGTCGCGCTCGATTGTGCATATACCCCCCTCCTTTCCGATAGCTGAGAAAACATCCCTAAATTTTACCGCGACCGGCTAGAGACTCATCCCCAAGGGACCCGGGTAGCCTAACGATTTGGGGAAATGTGCGAATTAATGATTTTAATAAAAGACGTTAGTTTTATTTGCTCCTCTGCGAATTTGAACCGCGGAGAGTGGCACGTTACGCGCGTTGTGCTGGACACTGGCGCTTTGTTTGCTCCCCTGTATAGTCAACTTTGCGCTCTAAACATTCAAACTTTGTCCTATTTTTCCCCGAAGCGGCGGAAATTCTAATATGTATTTTTTGAATACGATCGATGCGCGCGCTAATATATTTACGCGAAGGCTGCGGGGGCGGAAGATTGAACTTTTTTTTTTTTTTTTTTTTTTTTTTCACGCGCATCAATCGATTCGTAGACAATAAATACAAAAGGAATATATCTCATTCGCAAAAAGGTGTGTGATAACTACAGTTCAAACGCTATAAATGCTTAGGACACTATAGTTTCGTTTTTTTTTTGTTCCACCCTTTCGTTTTATTATCTTCGGATAACGAGCCGAGGAAAGAGATTCGGTCGGGCGGTTCTGATGTAATTAACACTAATTAACGGAGAACAAGGTTTACCGCTATTTACAATCGTTCGATTTCTTATTTCTCTCTTTATTTCTCTTTTCTTTTCTTTTTGTTTTCGTCGACGACTCGGTTTTTCTGCTGCGAACAAAGGCTGGTGCGATTTTTGTGATACTTTGTAAAAAGTTAATTAAAGTACAGTTTAACAAGAGTATATTGGGGCGGCAAGGGAGAAAAAAAATATAATTCAAGTACATGCATTTATTTTTGTGTCATGCATTTTACGACAATGAAAGAAAAAAAATGAAAAAAAAAAAAAAAAAAAAAAAAAAAAGATATCTATATATATAAATTTTGCACATACGAAAAAAAGCATATATTGTGAATGCAGATATTAATTATTCTATCCCAGGAATCTCAAATGTCTGTTGCATGTTGCCCTGAAGTACCGAGTAAACGGGTAACCGAGGAATGAGGAAAGAAGAAAAAAAAAAAACATAATAAAAAGATTCGTTAAGTAATGTAAGCGCAGGCGAACGGCCTGCGATGTATGTCTTTACATCGTGGAAAACATTAAGTAACGTAGGAAACGAAAGTGAAAAATTTGTGTTAGCGCACCCACTTTTTAAGTAAAAACATTGTTTGAGGCGCGCACCTGACCGCATGACCTCAATTGTTGAAATATGAAGAAAAAAAAAAGAAAAAAAAAAACACTAATAAGTTGTGGGCAATATAAATGTCTAGCCTCGGTATGCCTAAAATTGTGTTAGGCAAACGCATTATTCGGGCGGTCAGAAGTTGGAGCACTTGCCTTAGGTGTAAAACGTTCTATCGCGATGTTATTATAGCGTATATATGTATATTGTATTGAAACTATTTATCATTCATAAGAACGAAAAAAAGAAAAAGAAGAAAAAACAAAAAAAAAAAAAAACCATACGTGTACTAATTATTCTCGAGTCAACGCAGGTTTGTTACTCAGTTATAAGGTCGCGGCAAAAGTTAAATAAATTCTATATCATCTCATTGATATAAATTTCGGATTTACCGTCCGAATGAACGGATATCGTTGAGGGGAGGGGGTGGGGAATGGCATCCCAATTGCAGAAAGGCCTACGATCTGTTATCCTTGCTCGACGTACTTGTTTCGATAGACCACATGACTACTTGGTATGGGGATTCTTTACCAATAATATTCGTGGTCGAATTTTTAAGTTCGCACCGACAGAAAACTTACGACATTCCAATATCATGCCGTAGCACACAGATACACTCGATCCGAGTTAAAAAAAAAAACAAAAAAAAAAAAAATTGAAAAAAATAAATAAAAAAATAAGCTACATTTCAATATTGAATATACATGATGCAAATTTATGTTAAGACACGGGCACGAAAAAATGTCTATGTATATAAATGTACCTCCTAAATTAATTATAAATAAAAAGTATAGTCATTGTGTTAATTTATTGCGATTTATTTAACTGTTATCTCTCTCTTCTCATCCTCTTCCCTTTAGCTTTATTCCCACCGTAATATCGAAAGTCCGAAGGGAACCTCGAAACGACGAAAAAATTGTAAGTAAGTCGCCGCATAATTTTTTTTGTCCAAAAAATGGAGTAATGAACATTTCGCAATCGTATCGTTGCATGGATTTTTTTTATTCGCGGCAAAGATGAATTTCAACGTTTTTTTCGCGATCTTTCGGTTTTAGTTATAAAAGTGGAAGTGACGTCACACATTTTTTTTAATTTTCCGATCTTTCGGAGTTTTAGTCTCTCATTTCCGGTTTTTTTTTTCGAATCTCGTATACAGCTGGACGTTGATAATGGGATTGTTCCGTCTATGATTTGATGAAAAGTGCAGAGGATTTCGGGAATTCGCGTAGTAATCCGTAGAAGTAATAAGATTGAGTCATTGCTGGGACTGAAATCGTTTAATCGTTTAAGTCTTTGTACATAAAACAATAATAATGAACATAAATTCATTGCAAATCACCATCATATATTAGCATTTGATGCGTAGTGCTATTACTTACGATATATGCTGAATAGTTTCTAGTTTTTTTTATCCTTTTATTACAGGTTTATGCAATTATGATTAATGTGTTGTGAAACTGTGTCGCTTTCGTGTCAGGGATTGTACATGAACAATAGAGAGGGAAGAACCTTTTTTTTTTTTCTTTTTCTTTTCTGTATTCGTGTGTTGGTTTCGTCATATAACTTATCGATGCGCCTCGGCTCCATAGTATACAATGGGGCTATTCTGGCAAACGTTGATAACCAATATTTCTTATCATTATTTTTTTTATTTTTTGCTTTTTTTTTTTCTTCAATAGTATTTATATATTTGTAATATACCACAAATTACTATCAATATAATACAATATTGATTATGTATACATTGTATCATAACCTATAGATCTATAGAATATATTTATTTATGTACATAAGAATTATCAGAAAACAAAGGAATAAAATTTTTAAAATAACCGTCTGCGCGTTCGCATGAAGTGTTTTTACAATTTTCTTATGGCAACGATGATAATGATAGTTTAACCATTGTAATAAGAAATTGTGGAAAAAAATCATCGAATGACGATTCGACGATTGCGAATTCATCGTCTCATCGCTATACGATGTTTCGCGCCTATCTACGGATCTTTTTTCCATTATAAGTTCATGCAAACGCGAAAATATGTTGCTTCAATAGTTTTATATTCATATACAGAATGTCTCGAAAGTAAATACGTCTCTCGGTTCTAAAATAGTCTCAGCGTGTATGCGAAACCGAGAAGTTCATTAAAAAAAAAAAAAAAAGGAAAAAAATATTAGAAAAATGTTAACAATGATTTAGACATTGCTGTTGATTGGAAATTTCGAACTGAGATTGTCGATCTAAACGTTGGCGTGCCGTAGGCATTCCGCGGTTATTTTTCAGAGCCCATATATTCCGAATTACTAAATTATACGCTAATTTAAAAACAACAAAATCGCATACTATAGATACAACTCTTCTTTTCGATAATAATAATAATAATAATAATAATAATAATAGCAATAAAAAAAAAAACGATTCGACAAATAATAACAATGCTCTGTCGTAGCGTGTTTGCAGCTCGGGTGCCTCTGATCGTTCGTTCGTCCTCCGGAGATCCGAAAACATCAATTTACACGACGTCTCGGAGCTCACAAATACGTACCGATTAGCTGAGTCGTTTCGCAACTTTTCGCAGCGCCCGGTGTGTACTTCATTATCGTACATTCGTACATAGCATATATAAAGAGGATTTGATGACTGTGTGTTTTATGGTGATTCGATGGTACTGTCGCCACATTTCGATTGTTTTTGTTTGTTTGTAATTCAGCTACGAATTCACTGTTTCGTTACGACGATAGAAAAATACGTAATGTCGCTTCTTTCGCATGGATTTCAATCGATAGCCGCCAAGCGCGTTGATCGCATGAAAATAACGAAGAAATTGTGGGGCCATATAAATCAATGTCTCTCCAAAGCGTCGTTACGGTGACCGGTGTAATATAACAATCGCTGTTTATTCAACAGCTTTGTTACACTGACATTGTTAGCTTTCCAAACGTTTGCGTGTCGGAGGAAGAAATCGATAGCTCGCGGTAGAAAAACATTGTATAAAATCAAAGTAACGAATATTACAACACGGGGGTGGGGAGGGCGTTTTTATCGCATTCGGAAATATCATAGAGAGACAACGTTGTTCTGTTGTCCGTCTCCGACTATTCTCTATCCAATAATTAATATTATTGGGTTGAAATGTTTTTTTTTTTTTTTTTTTTTTAACGAGTATAATATTAGAATTCTGAGATGCCATGGATGCAGCACAACCGTGATACCGAGAAACTAGGAGAGTTTGTTTCGAAAAACACTTTTCGCAATGAAAAAAAAAAAAAAAAAAAAAAAAAAAAAAAAGAAATAAAATAATGATAAAAAAAAAAAGAACGGAAACGTTGAGGAAATTGTGCTGCTCATCAATAGTTTATATACACTTAACGCATATCATTAGAGTACTCGATTGGAGCTTCACTTATATTCCTAGCTAAACGTTCAAGATGTAACATGCAACAACCGGCCGTGACACTGCCGGTAAGTACAGGTTTTCTATATCGTAGATTCTTGTTTGGCCAATCGTCATTCATCGTCCTCGTCATCGCGGAGATTTAACAAACAAGTATTTAGTCCTTCATTAGTTACTTGTACTTTTTTTTCATTACTATTACAATTTGAGACGCTTATTTGTATAAATACATTTTGAAATTAATCATGTTTTCGTTTATAATCATTTTAACTCCGGAATGCGTGTGACTGGTATGAAAAAAAAAAAAAACGAATAAGCATTCATCAAACGATGAATTCACATCGATATACCGTGTTTCAAGTATTTTAAGACACGATGCCTCGTAAAATTGATTCATCTTCGAATCAATATCCTCGGTGATTGGTATCGAATTTATTCAGTTTGTGTTTCATTTTTATTTTTTCTTTAAGGCTTTGCAAGTTACTCGGAGAAACTACATAGACTTGTCTCACGTACGAAAACAACGTTTGCGTATTAATTCACAGTCAGGTCGTCCGCTCGCCGGAATTGTCGGCATTTCGCTTCAATTTGCGACTCTTTTTTTTTTTTTTTTTTTTCAAACCAAATATCTCTCGGGTTTGTATTTTTTGTTTGTTTTGTTTTGTTTTCAGTGTGTGATTGTCCCCGGCTAATCAGAACTCTCACTTGTGTTTTCTTTTTTCTTTTTCGCTATCCTATATACATGTATCGGTGTTAAGTTTATCTTACTTAACGGGTGTCAACAACAGGCTCCAAGCTGCGAGGCCTTTGAGTAGTCGAAGTTTGTCTTTAATCGGTCTTCGATTTAGAGGTTTTGCCCTTTTACTTGACAGTGGAAAAATTCTGCTGGGAATTTTGATTCGACGAGACCCACGTGGTGAAGACATCTCTGTAAGAAGAAAATTTGGTTTTTTTTCGTTAAGATTATTAATTTTTTTCTTTAAACTGAGTAATGTCAAGCGACAATGATAAATCGATTAATTTTTTTTTAAATATTTTACAAATAGTTTTTATTGCGTTATAGAGAGTTTAAGAAAAATTTGGTACAGTCACCCTTAAAAATATTGGTTATTAGAGTAGAAGAAATTCAAAAGAATGCTCACACAAACCTGCAGTGGCTAACCACGCACTCGTTGCTGCAGTACTCGTCCTCCCATTCGCTGTTCGATACAGCGGGATTGGGACAACCGTGACGGATGCAAGAGTTCGACGGAGGCCTCTGACCCCCGAGAACAGCTTGAGATCCGCTGACGGGTGGTGGGCTTGATAATGAGTCGCCACGAGGCGGACTCATGTGCATTATCTGCGGTGGCACTTGGACTTGTTGCACTTGCTGTTGCGGTACCTGTAATTATAAAATTTCACTGTAGAATTTCCCCTAAAAACTCGTTGAATAATAATAATTTTTCGAATGAATCGATCGTCGCGTTAAATGCGAAATTTTGTTAATTTAACGTGACAATTTAGTTTTTTGCGTGATTACGATCGAGAGCGTCGCGGTTCGAGGTTATGTTTCGCGAAATTACGAGTTCGCGAGGGGCTTCGTTGTTTGTTTCGAATCAATGAAAATGATCGGTCACTTGTTTCACTCGCGAGATAAAAGTTTGCTGAGGGATTGAGCGAAATAACTGAGAATACATTATGTAGACACTAATTATAAATACGAGATTCCCGAGTTTTAGTATTTCGTAAAACACAATCGAGAGCGTCGCGGATCGGGGTTATGTTTCGTAAAATTACAAGTTCGCGATTTGTCGTTTGTTTCGAACGAATGAAAAACACGTCATTGTTTGGTTCAGTGGCGAGATAAAAGTTTGCTGAGGGCTCGAGGCGAATAGTCGAAAATACATTATGATGTAAATACGAGATGTCAACCGAGTTTTAGTTTATTTTATTTATCGTAAACACCATCGACAGCGTCGAAAGTCGAGGTTATGTTTCGCGAAATAACGCCTTCACGACGAAGTGCGTAATTCCTTTCGAATGAATAAAAATCATTTGTTTCACTCACGAGATAAAAGTTTGCTGACGGCTTGAGGCAAATAATCGAAAATACGTTATTATTTACGAGAGCCCCGGTGGTGTCGGCGGCCATGTTTTCTTTTTAAAACGCGCGAGACAAACTCGCGAGATTCGAGATCTCGAACGGGTCAATAAACTCTTCCCAAGACTCGAGCGCGCGTCACAATACGAAAGAATAGAAACGCGACGACACGAGAAAATCAGCCCTCTCCGAAGTACCCGATGACGCTAAACTACGGCCATGAATTTTTCTCAATTTTCTAAACTCCGAGTTGCACTCGAGAATCGAAGCCGATCGTAACCGTTACAAGTTACGACACGGAGGATAATTAGCAGCCATTTTGACTAATTGTCCGTGAGCCTCAAAGTGCCCCGTAATTTGACGCAATCTCGACGGTTAATGCAAACCCGCTGTTTAACGCTCGTTCCTTCTCGCTGCTTCTGTTTATTTCTCTCCACAAGTACAATACGTATATACGAGAAACGTAATACAGCGAAAAGAAGAGGCGGAGGGTGGGAGAGGGGTGGGGGGGAGCCTGCGTGCTCTACGCGTTCTACGTGCATACCGACACAGAAGCTACACGTCCGTCGGGACACTCCTTTCAGTCTCTTGAATCCGCCAAGGGCAAGTTCACTGACCTGCTGCATGTATTGCTGCTGCGAGACTTGTTGCTGCATGTGCTGTTGCTGCGTCATGTGTGGTGGCGCCATTGGATTCCCCATCATGCCCTGCAACGACGACATTATTATTCCTTCATTCTTCACTCTCTTTCATTCTCTCCATCTTTCGTTCCCCACACACCCCTTTCCAATGATAGGTTCGAAATCATCGTGGGAATTTGTTGATACACGAGGATTGCTACCCGCATCGTCAAAATTGCAGGAATTAATGTTTTTTGGCAATAATACGACAATAACGCGTAATTGACTGTCGATCTTATGCAAGGGATTTGGCAATTATTACATTAAGTAGCGTTTGCATCGAATAATAAATTTGCGTCCTTAATGCTATAATTATAAATTCATTCGCCTCAATTTAACGATCTATTTTCGCAATGGTGACAAAAACTTTACGGGGAGTTATTGTTGAATAGAAAAATATAAAAAACAAACCTGTTGCTGAGGTTGTTGAGGATTCCCTTGCATCCCAACGAGATGATGAGACGATTTTTTTATGCCCATTTGTTGTTGTTGCTGCTGTTGTGGCGACGACGGCTGTGGTTGAGGACTGTAGACTTGGTAGGCGACGTTACCGGGTCCCGGATTACCCGGATAACCACCGTAAGCACCGTACTGGACGGATTGCGGTTGTTGTTGTTGTTGTTGCGGCTGTTGCTGTTGCTGCTGATGAACTACTTGTTGTTGTTGTTGCTGCTGCTGCTGCTGTTGTTGTTGTTGTTGTTGTTGCTGCTGTTGCTGCTGCTGTTGTTGTTGCTGTTGTTGCTGCTGTTGTTGTTGCGGAGATTGGTGTTCACTTTCGCCGGTTCCCTTGCTTACCACAGACGCCCTGTACGCCGCTAAAGCTTTCAAGTATTCCTTCTTTGCCGCTTCAGTCTTCTTCTTGTAAACCTATTAACGGACAATCGAACGAACGTGAGATTTAAGACGCGATAATTTGCTTGAATAATTATGAAACAAAAATAAATAACGATAACGACAAACGAGATCTGTGAAAAGTGTTTCAGTAGAATACTACTATTTCATTAGAAATTCGAATCGAATATTCATTTATTTGAAAAAAATCCGATATTTTCGACTATTTTGGAATTCAAATATTTTAAAATATTTTTGAATAATTCTTATTCGATTCGTGGAGAATTATACGGAATTCTGAATAGCCGCATATCCCTCTAATAAAGACTCGAAAGTTAGAACGAAAATTGATGTCAACTTTGGATTTACGTCTCGAACAGCGTGAATGAAAAATAAATCATGTTGATGCAAACTAAAGTTATGCTAATGACCGCCCGCCTCTCGACTCTCTCGTCAAAGTAGCGCAACGCGAGGACGACTGCATCTACGGGAATACAAACGTCTTTGTCCTTCACAAGGTATTCTTAGAGAGCGTGGAAAGACGAGTTCGTTGGAACGTAATAACTCGAGTGGAACTGTATACATATTTTACTCTGTTACTTAAAACCCTATCTATCCCTTTGCCTTCCGACTTTGTACGGCGTTCTCGTTGCGTCCGTTCGAATTACGCGTTTATCGAGGGGGTTGAATCTTCAATATTTATTCACCCCGAATCGTTCCGCAACACTTCTCACAACGTTTCCTTCCTCCGGATTAAAAGATTACATTTATTTTCCATCCCCTTTGCCCTTTGCGTCATTTAATTTTGAACAAAATTCCTTATACCTGTTTCCTCGGAAATACGATAAAAAGGGGTAACAACATAAGCGGTAAGAGAGGCGAAGAATTTCACACGATGAAAACCGAACTATTCGTACTCCATTATGAAGAAGAAAAACTCGACACTCTCGTTTCTTGTTGAACAGACCAACAATTCTACGATGCGGTACCGAGTCGATTCATGCATAATATCGTCAAGTTACGAATTAATTATTCATGTGAACGCGTTGTAGGCTGTGCCTCGCATTTGCTCGCGAGAATACCGAAGGAAATACGTACGTTACGATGGCCAATAAAAAAAAAAAAAAGAAAAAAAAAAAAAAAAACGAAATAAATATAAAAGAAAGAAAAGAAAACGTAGAGAATGGGGCCACTGTTGCGGAGGTAACGGATGCTTTGAATAAAACATAGCGTCACGTCGTTCGCAACCCCGCGAGAGCTCCACGTCCCAAATATATTTAATGATCGCTGTGGAACGCCGAGTCTGTGTTCCGTTGCGCAACTTGACTGCGGTTTTTCTCTCCTCATATTCTTTATCTTGTTCTTTATTGCGCTCGACTTCTTCTCGCTGTGTAAATTGTACGGCGTTCCCGAAGACACACACACAGCATTAGGCTGCTAATCTCCGCTGACGTTCAATATCGCTACATTCGAAATACAAGTTTGTTATCGCTTCTTATCGCGGCAAATGTCTGTTATACGAAATGATTTCTGGGCCGGAAATAGATCGTTGATTACACGAACTGAGTTATCGCGTTCTCGGTAATTCGAGTGAAATGATAGAAAGAAGAAAGAAAAAAAAAAAAAAAAATAGAAACGAAAGCCGAAGCGCACGAGCGATGAAAAATCGGTGTGTCTACGTGCGACCCTGACGATCGATAGCTGAACAAGTCTCCCCTTTGCGACGGAAAAAAAAAAAAAAAAAAAAAAAAAAATTATGCCTCTCAGTCGCATCCTCTGCATTCTTAATATTCCTGATATTTAGCCTCTCCGCGTAGACGATGAAATATTTGGAGCGTAAAAACTCACAGTCGCGTATTGTATTGTCCTAATGTGACTCTTCTACATGTATGTATGGATACACGAACCCTTATATAATTGAATTAACGATACGAGCTCCGTAAAGCTCAACGCTCGAATGCATAATTTCCATTACGATATTAATCGAGTTTCCGCGTGTAATTACGCGTCGCGAACGTCTCGGTCCCCGTGACGCTGCCATAATCGTCCTGAAAAGCCGCGACGACAAAATTAAATTCCTTTTTCTTCGTTCCGCGTCTGCGGTATATATCAGCACTGGAGAAGCCGACCGAATACACAACTCCCTCTCTTCCTCCCGCATCTCGGAATAACTGAAACGGGGGAATTTAATCAAGATTCCATCTACAGTTACGAGCTGAAAACCCCACTCCGCCCCACGCGCGCGCTCTCTCTCTCTCTCTCTCTCTCTCTCTCTCTCTCTCTCTCTCTCTTCACATACACACAGTTAAATTTGAGTTTCGGAGCGCTTGGAAATTACTCTCCACCGTCATCCTTACATAGCATCCGTCTATCGCGAACGAATTCATATTAAATCGACATTGCGACGGTGTAACGATTCGTAATTAAAAGAAAAAAAAAACTTTATATCCAATCAATTTTGATATCACGACCGTAAGTGTGCGCAGTGGTTAGATTGTTCGTTGTGAGATTCTATCTAATTTCGGTAAATGGATAATAAAGATTTTCATCTGTTTATCATTACTAATTATCGTATTTGTTGCATAGGCGTCCTTTTTATTTTACTTGGCTGATATGATTTCATTGGTTTTTTTCACGAGATTACGAAGCACATTTCTTTTTTTCGTCATATAGACAAAGATCTTCAGTTTAAATTTTTTTTTTTTTTTTTTTTCGATAAAATGTTTCTCGCATATTCGCACTGGAGAATTTTTTCTCATTATCAGGACATCGGAACGAACAATCGATGGTATGGGAATTTTTTTAATATTTTTTTTTACCGATAAAAAAAAATAAATCGTGAATTCTTTCCTGAAATTGCGTAAAGTCGAGTTTCTTCGATAACGAATGTTGACGACTGGATAAATAATTCTACAGACTTATCTTATATTTACTTACATTCTTGTGTTCGGTATCGAGAGCGTCCCACATCGATGCAACGATTTTTGAAACTTCGCCGAAGCTCGCGTTCGGATTTTGTCCCTTGATTGCCGCTTGTGTGTCCCTGAAGAAGAGCGCGTATGCCGAGACCGGTCTGTAAAAAAAAAAAAAAAAAAAAAATGTGATTAAATTCAACGAAGACATTCATCGATGAAACAACGTTGAGAAAATATGAAACGTGTCTGAAATTTTCAGAGTCCTTGAGACCCGCGGTACCGCGAAGAACTACAGACTTATAACGCAATTCTCGTTGCTAATCGATTTTCATCGAGTGAAAGAAAGTTCGACGCTTATCGCATGTGGCATTTAACGTTTTCTTAACGCCTCTATCGACAAGTTACGACGTTTATTAATCCCGCCAGCTCTGTACACGACACAATAATGACACAACTCGGTACTTCGGGGCAATACAGTTGTTGCAACATTAAACAATTATTCGCGATGATTGCAAAAAAAAAAGAAAGAAAAAAAAAAACAAGTCTCGACAGCAAATTAATCATTAAACATTGGTATACATAGTTATAAAGCGTTACGAAAGTCCGTCTCAGTCACTCGCGCGTACCGTGGGGCAAAATGGGCGATGTATATTATAATTATACATATTATATATAATAATAATAATAATCATTATCATTACTATTATATAAATAAAAAAGAGAAAAATTAAATTGTCATTTGTTTTTATTACATTTTTTATATCAATTAATTTAATTAAAAAGAATTGTATCCCAATTTATTGTATACAGTATAATTTTTTTTTTTTTTTTTTTCAATTTCTAAATCAAATAAAAAAAATGATTTCTCTTTCTTTATGGCCATTTTGACCTGAATGCCCATTTTGCCCCACTTTCAACGATTCGTATACGTTGCTATAAAGAATGATGAATGATCTCGATATCGAGTTTAAAAATTTATTCTATTTTCCATTTCGATAATAATGAAACTAAACCGAGCGTAACTGTGTAATGTAGCGCAACTATTGCTCCATAATGTGACTCTGTGTGTTTATAACGTTTGCATGCGTTAACATAGAAACGCATATAGAAGTTATCAGTGTGTTAGAGATAGAAATGTGATGGCTACAGCTTGGTCTCTACTCGAAGCGCGAACTCTACGACTATCGTGGATTTCTGTGCGCCTATAGCTGGAGAGACCGTTCGCGCAGATATACACGCTATTTCAACGTAGTAATGCGGCCGCTTGTTCCCGCAGCTGGACCCATGTTGTACATTTACGGGGTTGCAACAATAACGGTAATTGCCAATTCACAGCAGTAATAACTTCGAGAGAGAGAAGCATCTCACCGTCGTTGGTCTCTCCCCGTAACTCCATTAAAGCGAAACAATCGACTGGATTTAGCTATCTCCCTCGTTCTCGATTTCTCTTACACCGGTCCGAGTTTGCAATTCGTTTTACGGCAGTATAAGTAACGCAGAAAGAAAACCGTCGAAGTCTCAAGGCTTCCGTTGAATGAAAATAATGACGGGTGTATTATTAACCCGATGCTTCGCAGAGGTATATTGGTATAAATTATTTCAAATAATACAATACAGTATACTCACTTCTGCGGTTCGTTCGGATCCCTCTTCTTCTTTTTTTTCTGGGCTTTTGGCTTCTTTTGATTCTTTATCACCGCATCTGCCGGCTCCGGCGACGGTCGCTTAATTCCCGCCAACTGTCGAGACAATAAAAGGATATCGCAATATTAGTAAAGAAAAAAAAAATCATAATGAAAAAACAGGATATTTGTCGAGAGACAGAGAGTGGGAAAACGGCGATTATGATTCGTTTGTTTCCCCCGTCGGTATGCGCCGTCTATTTAATTGTATACAACTCGACGATTCGTGCCGAGAGAGTTGAATTACCTATAACCGTCGCTATCCCTTATCCCGCGGTATCGGACGTCACGACCTCGATCTCTCGCCGCGAATCCATCATTCGACCGGAGAAAACAACTGGACTTATTCCGTCCCGAGTTTCCCCACAATTTCATTTGCTCACGAGATTGTTAATCTCTGTCGCTGAATTACTGGATATAAATGGAAATGGCATTCACATTTGTACATTCCGACGGCAAAACCCCTTCTTCCTTCGGAGTTATAAATTTATACACTAATAAACTCTCAACTAATAGCGTATTTGTCGAAACGGACCACGAGAGATTGATACGAAATTGGATAAATTATACTTTCGAGATACCATTTCCGGAATCCATAGGAGAGATTGAGGCAAAACGGAACAACTAAGGAGTACAGACCTTTATCACGATTTCCGAGGCACGAAGGGACGATTTATTATCAAAATAAATTCATAAAAAATATTTCGAGGCTTTCCGACCTATAAACTTAAAATTTCGTTCACAATCCAAAATAATACAAAAATCTTGTGTATTGATTTTGACGGCAATAAATAGTGCCATTCGCATTCTATGAAATTTGAAATCTTTCCCATATTGACTCATAACTTTAACTCTCAATTTTGGAGTGATGCATTTTGCTCCGTATTGACGTTACTTTTGCCTGATATCCCGATAGTCCATATTGCCTCAGTCTCCCCTATATATCTTGCGCGATCATTGATAAATGTAATCCCCCTTCGGTTCTTCTCTTTTTTCCTAATTACTTCCGCGTTTCAACTTGTGACCCTCTGTCCAACACAAGGACTCGATGATTAGCGATCTCTCGATCCTCAGGAGTCGAGAAAATCCATCAATGAGTTTCGCCGCTCCTTTTCATCATTCGCGTTCTTTTGCTCGCGTCTCGAGGATTTTAATCCGTGTATATCATTCAGTATATATGTTTTTTCTTGCGGTTCGTGATACAAGGTTCGTCCAAAGTGAGATCAGGAGGAAGGAAGGTGGTGGTTCAGCCGAGAATCGAATGAGTTATGGCTCTATGCACTCTGTCGTGCACTTGCGTGCACCGGTAGAGGAGTCGAAGCACGCGCGAGGAGGTATTACCCGAAAGGTCGCGACCTTCATTACGCCTTCATTGGGTCATTACGTGTTGCGTGGGTAATCGCTAGCGGTGTAATTGAAACGATTTCAGCCAATCAGCCCGCACTGATTCTATACTCTATATATACTCCGCTACTCGCGGCAGAAGCGCCGATAGCTTATGACGAGAACGTCACCGCATCGTATTTTTGCAATTCCGCAGCTATTAGCTCATTCCGGATAATATATTACCGCGTGCGGTTTATCGTTTGCAAAGACTCGATGATAACATCCATGTTAATGTTTTACGAAACGTTTAGGCAAAGTAATGTTTTTTTTTTATCGCGATGCGATGTCGCAAAGTAGATATGCACAACAGGATATCAATAAAGAAGAAAGACATAGAAAAACCGGTTTTAAATAGTCAACATAATGAGAGGAGACTGTTAAACGCGTAAAAGAACTTTGCAGGGACTGTGTATCATCTATCCATTACGATCAGCTAAAAGCTCCCGGTCTTCTGTGTCTGTTGTATGTGCGGAACTGACAGTAACAGATACGAAATAAAAGTATCGAGATACGGACGCCCGCGGCATCTGTCTCCGATATGTCAACCTCAGGCGTGTGCTTAGGTCTTACGTGTTCCAATGTACGATTCATTTGTTCCCGATATCGCAAACATAGCTGAATCGCAGCGATAGATAGCACTTTGTGGTATCGAGTGCATCGTCAGTGAAAAAAATAACTAAAATCTTAAATGGACCAATTTACACGATAAAAATTATTTCGCAAATTACTTTCTCTTTCGAGAAAAAAAATCTTAATTTTTGGTCACTTCTTCGTCCGTCCAATTAGTTATCCGGTCTTAAATCGTTTTTTCCGAGATATACCTTTTCTTTTTTTTTTTTTTTTTTTTTTTTTTTTTACAGGATAAATCGATCTCACCATTGCAGAATGTGGCGTACTATCGTCACTGTCTTCGCTAGTAGTAGTATTATTATTTTCCGGTATGGCATTGGGTTGCATCGCAGGCGGACTGCCACCCGTGGGACTTCGGTACTGAATCTGCTGTTGTTGCTGCTGTTGTTGCGAATGCAATTGCTGTTGCTGTTGCGAATGCATGTATTGCATGTGTTGGTGCATCTGGACCTGTTGTTGATGCTGTTGTTGCGCCTGTGCCTGTTGTTGATGTTGGGAGTGTTGCTGCAGCAGCAATAGCTGCTGACCTCCGTGTTGCTGACTCGTGGAGTTCATCGAAGAGTACGAACCTTGAGGACTTGTGTACGCGGAACTGCAAAAAGACATTATTCATGTAGAGTTCAATGTTACATTGAGACAATTAGTCTCTTTCGTCGTCTCCTTGTGATTTTACCGTCGAGTATTTCATAATAACAGTGAATTATTCAGGAGTTTGTTGGCTATTCAATAAAATGGGATAATAATGAAGGTTATTAGAGAACGATTATGAAAGGGTGTGAGGATTCTTGTCATACGTGTATTTCTTCGTCGAAAGAGCGATATAGTGGTAGGATACAGGCAAAGAGAAAGAGCAAAAGGTAAAAGGTATAGTTTAGCAGTAGTATGCCTATGGAAGTTTCTCGTATCCGCAGCACCGCGGCTGAATGCTATTTTAACACAAATTGGATAACTTTTGAGATATAGCCGGGGCTGCGTCAGCGTCGGAGGATTTACGGCCCACTCTACATCACTGGCTCCTCTTCTACCCTCCCGTACCCCCTTCCCTTTCCCCCCCGCGCCGCCCCACCGCGTCGCAGTTTCCAGAGGAACGAGAATTGCCCTCGAGGCCTTTCACCCTCCTGCCTCCTGCTCGGTCGCGGCCATTGGCGGCGGGATCTTAAATCTCTTTCGAGAAGCTTCGAGACCGACACGCATTACGTTAAACGTTTGAATCTTTGCTTACAAAATATTTGTTTTTTTTTTTTTTAATTTTTTTTATCAAATAATCTCTGTGTCTTTCAAACATACGGCGGAGAGGATAATGACGCTATGACCCGATCGATCGCACGGTAACGATAGCAAGTGTGCGTTTTGTTTGCGAACCAATGGAGTGTATCAGCCGACTCGATGTTACCAGCTGCAAAAGGTCTAATTGGATCTAATTTATGTGACACTCGGAAGCGGCGTAACGAGCGTTTGCGGAGATTGAGGCAAGAAAAAAAAAAAAAAAAGAAAAAAGAAAGATTGAGAAGGTGAGAGAGTAGAAACGGGGAGAGGATGAAAGAAGTCGAAAGACCATGAACACGACACGACGATTACGTCGGCGGCGGGGGAGCGCACGCGAACCGGCAAATCGGCCGTCGCTTGTCGTGCGGACAACGAGTTCGGAGCCACAAGTTCATAGGCTGTTCGACCGTAAAGTACGAATAGGTAACTGAATGACTCGCGCAGTGCGAGTCTTTCACCCCGAGTCTCCCGCACCCCTGTCGCGCTTTACCGCGGGTTACAGTCCATAGTTTGCACAATGGCGAAAATAGGAACAATCGATAATTAAAATTAGTCTCCAAAATTAAATAGCATAATAATTTATTTTGTTTGGTAATAAAATTTGAAAATTATTGAAAAAAACGCATAATGTGTGTATTTTTTTTTTTTAGATTTTATCTCTTTTTTTTCTGCGCTATATATATCATATATCCATCTGTCAGGTCTGCACGAGCTGCAGACGACCGAGAAAAGCAAAGCAGTGCAACTCGTCGTTCATCTGCCCTCTCGTCTCGTAAAACTTATTGTACGTCTTACGGACACTTTTTCATTTTCCTTTTTTCCTATTTTTTTTTTTTCTCGTAGAATATACCTGTTGACCAGTGAGCTAAGAAAATATCTCAGCTGAATGTATATTGTTCAAAGGAAAATAAAGAAAAAGGAGACTTTAACGAAGCATTCGAGCTGTTAGATTGAAATTCTTGATTAACGATTAATTGTGAAGGGT
This sequence comes from Cryptus armator, assembly GCA_963971235.1. Classification (NCBI taxonomy): domain Eukaryota; kingdom Metazoa; phylum Arthropoda; class Insecta; order Hymenoptera; family Ichneumonidae; genus Cryptus; species Cryptus armator. Next base: position 8,870,991 of record OZ020237.1, on the reverse strand, counting down.
CGGCGAACGAAAGATGAATGATGCATCGAAGATTAAAGGTTAACACAACTCGTTGTACACAGAAGGAAGAGCCGATAGAGAATTATCAGAGTACGCGAGAATATATACCCACATATTTTCTTCGAAAGATGCATTCCCGCAGTTCGGTAACTGCTATATGTATACATTGAACGAAAGCAGCGTTATTGGCGCGAAAGCGAACATTAGTAATAGAAATTGTTGAAGCCGGAGGGTAGAACGCGAACGCTCGTTAATCTTCCTTTGTTCGGGTCTTACGATTTTCCCTCACAAAACCCTAATCGGCTGCAGATCGGTTTGAGGAAAAGAGAAGCACATTGTTGCGATGTGGTATACAAGATGAAAAGAGGTCCCGAACATGTATCGCGGCCTCTTGTAGCCATTAACACTGAAGGAACCTCTGTCACCTCGAGATAACGGACTTCTATCCTCGTACGCTGTGTATTTCTGCGCGAAGATTAATTGCGAGAAATCGTCATAAATGATGACTGACGAGTAATATAACATATGCCAATCACGGCGGTAGTTGATTCTCATGAAACAGTAAATTGTCGACAAATCAGACTGCAACATTGACAAAACGAAATGACTCTTTAATCTTCGACTCTTCTCTACAAAAATGATACGTTGATTGTTAGTATAATTGGAAAGGAAAAAAAAAAAGTGATATTTTCGGAAATTTTAATAAAACTGCGGCAATGAAACTCACCTGACGTTTATTGGCTGCATGGAGTGTTGTTCCGGTTGGAGATAAAGCGGCTGCTGATACCCACCGGGATCGAGACTCAGTCCATCGGGAGATTGCTGGATTCCTGCGTTTTGCATAATCTGAAAGAGAAATTTGAAATTTTTTTATTTCATTTTTTTTTCCGATATGAATTGTATTTTTCTCAATTTTATGCTCATGAATTTTGGAATTCATGGGGGCGAAATGCTATAAAAAAATTGTTTAAAAAATCATTCGATATTTTGTAGAATATACAATTCCGTTTGAAAAAAAAAAAAAAAAAAAAAAAAAAATTCAATTGAAATCTTTGCGACGTGATGATTTGTAGTCACAATATCGTAAATATTGAAAAGATCGACGAAAACAGTGTTTGTATGTACGAGTCGTGCTTTGATGTGAAAATAATAGAATAACACGCCGAACACGTGAAAGGATGAGAAGGGGAGAGAGGAGGGAAGGGGCAGTCCGTTAGTGTACGCAGCCGCAGAGCTCACTGTTTATGTAAGCATTAAATTAGAAGCTAAACAGGTAAACGTAAACCCCGAAAATGTGGGAGGCATCTGGCGCGAGTTATTCTTTGAACATTGGTTCTCATCTCAAGGAAAACTTAGCTTTTTCGTTAAACGATTTCGCTTCTTGTTCGCGCGCGTGTTCTGCGCATTATCGATGCTTGATTCGCTCACCTGAGACTGATAATTGTGGAGATCGTGCTGTTGTTGCTGATGATGCTGTTGCTGTTGCTGTTGTTGTTGTTGCTGTTGTTGTTGGTGTTGCTGATGTTGCTGATGCTGATGAGGATGTATGGCCGGTATATCGAAGTCCTCGTCGCCGAAACTCGGTGTGTGAAAAGTCTGCAACACGAAACACGAGACAATCGTAATTAAAAAAAAATATATGTATTCGAAAATACAACAAAACAACGACACAGTTTCACCAATGAAATGATAAGGATTCGTCATCGTTATTAACTTGCATAACCCCTTTAATTTTTTTTCTGCATTTTTTTCTGGCGGTTTTAACCGCCAAATGATACGCACAAAAAAGTAATACTTCCGGACAATATTTACAATAATCGAATTTCATTGTAAAAAAAATCACTCAGATTGCTATGCAAGCGAAATTTGTCGTTAAATACAATTTCGTTTATTCAATCGTTCATTCAGTGGAGGATTTACTTTATGGGGACCGGAAAAAAAATCCGTAGACGATGTATCGATGTTAGAAGACGATAATAATAAGAAAAAGTCGAACAATTGAAAGACGACGGGGACAAGAATTCGAGGAAACTATTCAACGTAGTAGATGTATCGGGAGGAGGGGTTAAAATAAGATAAAAGTCGAATGAAAGTATTGAATCCTCCGGGCGAAACTACTGAGGCGGATGATAGATAGCGTTATATTGTTCCCTTTAGCAATTTATTCTCTCTCATCTCCCGGTGTATTCGTACAATTGGTCGGTCAAAGGGAACGTAGAGCGACTGCGAGGCCCGTAAGAGGGGAGGAAATAATTTTGTTGCACAGCGGCTCAACATCGACCGTCGGTCGAGAGGGTGCGCGTTCGGGGGAGACATGCAGTCCTGAGAGAGCAAAAAAGAAATAAAAAAAAAAAAAAAAAGAAAAAAAAAGTTTTCAAATTGGATTTAATAGCGTCAGGAATTTTCCTTTGAAGGAAACCTGGATATTGATCGACGTCGCGTCTACCCACTACCACAGCTACGACAGAGACCGCCATCGACTCGACGAAGTCTAACGCGGTATTAGAAACAAAATGCTTGCCAACGGCAAATTTATTTTTCCCGAAGGGTTGTGCAGGAATTTGAAATTTGTTTAATGCCTTTCAGACTCAACATATTGCGCCACGAACAATCCTGCAAATACGAACGGGACGTCGAGATGTAATCTCTTTGTGAGGAGATTGAATAATTTCTAAATGACTCGATGCTAATGCTTCGCTTCTATGACCGCGCGAATGAATAATCCTTGCGGAATTCATGTTTATATTGTTTCGATTGTTAAAGCCGGCAACACGGTATAACCAGCGTTCGAGGCGAAAATTAATGGACATCGTTTCTCATTGTAGTTTGCACAGGTTATTTTTGTCTCTCGTTCGTTGTATATATGTAGAACCCTCTATCGTGGCTTCGCTGACAGATTAATAGCATCTATCGGAACCCGACTATAGTGCAATAACTATACTACTATACTATACTTGTAGTATAAAAGTGGCAATAAGCAATGCGTCACTCTCGGTCGATGCGCATGCGCGCCTAACTCTCGTTGAATCGGCTGCGTTATCGTTACGCGCAACAGCCCTCGTCTGAATCATGCCGTTGGAATTCTTTGTGTAAATTTCAGATAAACGGCTTTCCCTGTGAGTCGTCCGGAAGAGGAGAAAAAATATTGGGGAGATCGGGGCAAAACGGATCAGCTAAGGAATACAGATCGTTGTCATGATTTCTGAGGCGCGAAGAGACTGTTTATTAACAAATTAAATTCGTATAGTGCTGCACGTGGCCTTTCATCCATTTTTTTCGTCTACAAGAATAACTCGACACTTTATTCATTTAAACGCGTTATGCAGCAGTTTAAAAATAGACAAAAACGGAGCCGCAATAAGGGCTAAAATGATTCTCGTGTTTCGTGTCAACAGGTGCGAAGAGAGGTTTGTCAGTAGCGCATATATTCTCCTGTCGATATTCTATAGCGATACCTGTAGCCCCCGTCATACGATATACTACTACACGATGATGCATAAAACGAAGCAAAAAAAATGACAGTGCGGTGAGCGATGGCTCGAGCGAATGCCAAGGGAACTCGGGGTTTCAATGGAAAGCGATACACCGCGCCAACCACTGCAATTAATCGAAGCGCGAGTGAGAGACACAGAGGAACCCGCGCGCCTCATGTACCGCTATTGGCAACATTAATTCTCTACTGGCGTTTTCACCTTTACAATTGAGCAGTTCGAGATATCACGCAACGTTGCGTCTACATAAATAAAAAAAAAAAATGTTTGATTATTCAATTCAATGCACCGGGGGCGGCAGGGCAATTTGTGTACCAACGACGAATATATATTACTCTGGACGCTTGTATAACAATTAACGTTGCTAGCCGCTCGAACAATGAGTCGCGTTATCAATCGTCGCTGTGGGTTTAACGCAAATATATGCAATTTCCGTAATATACTTGTCATTGTTATCTACTTGGGAGAAAAAAGAATATTGTGTTTTAAATGTGCCGTCGTGCGGATACGAGAGAGTGACGGAAAAATGTTGTTGGAAATGTTGGAAAAAGAGAAAAATGCTATCGTCGATTTTTTAGAAAGTTTAATGGTATTTCGTTACTGATTTTAACTTTTGTATTTTTTTGGTGAGTGCCGATAGCGTGAATAGGGAAAAGTTTGGGGGAATATTCACTGCATCAACAATAATATAAGTACCTTTTGAATACAACTTTTGTTATTTCCTTCTTCTCTGAATTTTTCGCAGTAATAATGGGAATTGTATTATTATTATACGCGGAGGTTAACACAAAAGCTTCGGGAAAATGCAAAAATGGGGAGGGAAACTTGTAGGAAGTTATAACGAACTTCGTAAGGCCGTTTCTGTAGCAAATGTTACATCCCTACTTTTGAGTCCAGAGTACCGACCATTTTGAACTCTGTTTGCGTTTCACTGAGATCCCGTGATTTTTTTTTTTTTTTTTTCATTTGCGTTGTAAGCTGAAAGGGCTTAATACGTTTTAACAAAAGTTGGTACATTACTTCTGTGATTTGTTAACTGTGTGTTTTAGACGATAAATTATGAAAATTACGCATAAACTCGTAAGCATTTTTTTTTTAAATACTAACCAAATTATTATTGCGAAATTAAGAATTGTCAATGCATTTTTTTAATAGTAATAAATTCGGCAGTTTTCTCCTTTTTTTTTTTTTCAACTTTCAAAAGAAGCGAAATAAAAATAATTATTCGCATATTTTAGTCGAGAGATTCCGACACTCAATGGAGAAAATATCTCCCGACTATAATGTGCGAATAATTATTTTTAGATTTGAAGAATGTGCTGCTACCGTAGAATCTTAAAAATAAAGCGCAGACACAGCGCCAGCGTATTTTTTTTATTTTTTATTTATCAATCCCAAAAAACTCTAATACCCGAGTCACTATTGGACGACACCGTTGCGGTGTATCTTTATTTATCCACGGGAAAGATATATGCGCGTACGTACTATGCGAAGGCAAAGTTGTGGATGAAAGATGTGGCGAAAGTATTGGTTGGCAGAAAAGTATTGGATAGGATAGCCGGGTCGCAATTTTTCTTTGCCGACTGCCGCAAAACTAAACTCGTTCCTCCATCTCGTTAAAACTTGTGCTCTACCTCTCCTACCCGGCAACTTACTTCAGCGAGGAAATATTATTTAGATGGTTTTTTACCCCCTCTTGCACCCCGCCAAACGACTCGTTGCTAGCGATTCTTCTTTCTCTTTTTCTCGTTTCTACGTTCAAGAAGTTTCCCCCCTTCTCCTACACCCCCCAAAACCCCCTCTTGCCGAACGCCAACTTCTACTCGCCGCGACCGCAACCGTCGAGACTTTTTTTTTCTCTCCTCCTTCGCTCTCTTTTTCCTTTGCCGTTTCTTCTTCTTCGTTTTTCTTAGCCTTCTCTCATTCTCGGTCTCCGAGACTCGGCACAGTTTGTCGTTCAACTCTTGTTTTATATCCAAAAGCTCGAAGGCCGGAGTGGAGAGCGCGCGGACGAAGTAGCAGAAGAGAGCTCGCTAGTTCAGCTCTCTCTTACGTAAATACATTTTATAATCGAGTTTGGAAGGCTGAAATTGCTTGCTCTCGGACCAATCTTATTACAGTGAAGACGGTTACTCTCTCCTCTCGTCTCTTTCTGTTTCACTTCGACCCTCGGTATTGCCCGATGTATCTACTTGTTCCGGACAAATAGATTTACCGCAGTATACGAAAAGTCCGATAGATGTACTTACAAATCTTTACAAAGTTTCGGTACAAATGACGATTATTTTTTAATTAACAACCAGTTTTCTGCAGTTACGATTTTTCGTTTTAATTCTTTTTCAGGGTGATCAATAAATTGGAGGTTCAAAAATTCCAGAACTTTATCTGATATTTCTTTTAAAATTTCTCCGGCAACAGTTCCATAATTACGAGGAAACGAAGAGAAAACATTTGAAACGTGAAATTAATTTTTTCAGGAAATTACGAAATTCTACATTGTTTCCTCGTGTAATTTTCTTTTATTTGGAAAGTATTTTTTTTTTATGCGAACGCGTTTCCTGTAATTTTTTTATTTTTTCGATATTTTTGCTGGTAGAAAAAATAATGAGGAAGCAGAATGTGATTCTACTCAGTTTTTTAAATTCGTTCTATTTACAAACTTTATTTACGAAGTCAATTATCAATTCCGCAATTTTTACAACAATTATAATTTTACGAAGATTCTACTGCTCGATCGGTTATTGAACGAAATTAAGAACGTGAAAATAATAACAAAATCAAATAATTTCTATTTTCAACTGAAAAAAAAAAAAATTCATTAAAAATATTTGCAAAATATTCACGTTAACTTAACTTCCTGTAAGGCGAACTAAAAATATTTTCTGCTCGTAAAAGAGTCCAATAATAGCGTTAATAGCACGAAATCATCTTAATTGAAATAAAAGATTAACATTTTTTAACGTCTTTTATGAATATTCAATTTCCTGGCATTTTTCAAATTCTCCGACAATTTCCAAGTTTTTCCGGATAATTGACGCCTCGTATTGTCAGAATCACTTGTCGTGCCAACGATGTTTCGCGCGTAATATTCATGTACTAATGTGCATATTATATGCATTGCGCGATAAAAAAAACTACTCGAATGTTCGTACCAATCGTATGCATGTATTTCAAATCCAATGAGTGTTACTATAGAGACAACAGCGACGATGAGAACGGAAAAGCGAGTTAACAGCAAAAGCAGTTATTACTTATGTGATTATTATCACATAGCGATTTGCGCTCTTGATAGTTACTTGGATATTCCATATTGCAGCAGAAACGCGATCACGATAACTCGTTTTTAATGCGAAGCGAAAAACATAGCGAGGGAAAGAGAGCTGCAGAGTTATTTTCAATGTACATATAACTACTACCGTGTAGCGCTTCGAGTCTATATAACAAGTATATAATTGAGAAATTAATTAATGACTTTCTGCGGAGTTAATTGCATAACAAATGTTGCTTCGAGGCCGTCATTGTTTTCTTGTTTCCGACGGTTGTGGCGATAACATTGCGACCGGGTGTACTGGTGTTGGTCTGAGTCGGCGATGAGTTTTCAACGTCGACGACGCAAGTGTACAATCTCGCAATCCTCGGTGCGCGGTTACGCATCGTGTTTGTAACGACAATGCGGCAGTTACAAAAAAAAAAAAAATACTGTAGTTTGACTTGTATAAAATCAGATCGAAAAAAAAAAAAAAAAGAAAAACGTTGTGTCACGGAATACGCTACGGAAGAATGGGGTAAAACGGAGCGGTTTAGAAATATCGTTTTCATCATTTCAGAGACGCGAATTAACAGTTTATTACCAAATTAAATTCACAACAAATTTTTCGAGTTCCCGAAGAAAAAAAAATACGGAATGAAGAAATTCAGTTAAGTTAATCGACATTTTTCTCGATGTATATCGAAATAACGGAAAGTTAAAAAAAAGCGTTTTTTATTATTGGTTGCCGATGCAGTTTGACTTCAGTTCTCAATGATTAATAAACAAATTATCAATATCGATATTTAAAACACACGAGAAGCGCGATTAACGTCGCATTTAATATTTTACGCGCGATCGCGCAGTACCGATGTTACAGTAATGAAAATAATTTATCGACGTATCGATGTCGTGCGACTCGCAAGGTCGCGGCTTGCGCGACTAATTGCATTCGCGAATAGAATGAAAAGGAGTTTGACGAGATCAACGCTTATAGTCACCGAGTGAAAAAGACAACATCGGTGGTAACCGCGTAGCGTGCGAATGTGAGACGCAATGTACACCGTCGTCAATGTAAGATTGTACCTTACGTGCGGTCGGAAATTCAACGTATAGGTCGTTATATCCGGTCTGTAGTGGAGCAACACGACACACGCGTAAGTCCCACCGACGGATTTATGTATGTTTGCGTGACACGATCGAGGAATAGTACAACGTTAAACGATCGACGGTAAAGTACATCGTGTGCACCTCAAGCCTATGTACGTGTCGCGGCTGCGGTCTCGCGGTTTGTATCGTTTTCAGCGCTGAGACAACGAACGAGACACGCGCGTCAGTATAAAGAGACGACGTTAAAGAGACCGAGTATATGGTAAACTTTTTTTGTACATTTAACCCTTTTTTTTGTCCGCAAATATCCACAAATCTTGTCTTCCTGTGTAAATATAATTTTGTTCGAATAAAATCCCGAAAAAGACGAAAAAATTTTCTGCCGTTACGAAAAAAAATTCCGTACTCGAAATTTTCATTTTACATCGCAAAAAAAAAAAAGAAGTTTTTTCAAATTCCGAGTATTTTGAGTTTTGCCTGAAAACGGAGTGATATTTATTAGGATATCGAGTGTCGTAGCAAATGCAGGAAAAACGTGTGCGTCTTAACGCGGTGCAGTTTTTTTTAGTACCCAATGAAAAACTCGTAGTCGGATAACGGAGCGGTTTAAAGAGTAAAGATATCGTATAACAACAAGACGCGCGTTTGATACCGCTATTTAAATATCTACTATACGTAGTTTTTTTCAGTAGCGTCGGATGAAGCGCCGCGGCGGAACACAGATCGATAAGTATCGGGTTCTGTGACTATATAATGTGATCGCGTAGGGCCGACGGTACGACATAGTCGAGTAGTTCATGAGCTCACAAAAGCGAAGGAGAGATGAGAGAACACGGACCACAGCTACTATACTACTTATAGCAGAATAATAATAATAATAATAATCGAAATGATGATAATAATAATATTAATAATGGCGGACAAGTAATTAATAAAAATTTGCCGCGGCAGAGCTTTACCCTCGTCCCGTGCTGCGTCTTCGAGATAACGAACTTTCATTAGCGAATGAATTGAGACTGACGTGAGAGCCGAAGAGAATCGCGTTTCGCGATTATGTTTAATCGAAATGGACAATGAATTCGCGTTGATGACAGAATTTTATTCATTTTTAAAGCTCATTTTCGTCTCGTTTCGGATTCTATTCCGACGGCTCTTCGAACTGTCGTAATTAAAAGGGTCAAAAATGTTGACTCGACGACGTATAATTAAGACGATTATCCGACGTGATGGTCTTTTCACCAATGTCGAAAAGGTCATTCACGTAGGTATTTACTCTCGAGAATAACATTAATCATTAGCATTTGAATATAAAATTGCAATAATATTAAAAAAAAATAGATAAAAACTAATTAAAAATTGGAAATGAAGATAGAAGTAAAATTGTACTAATTGTATTATATAATATAATACAATTACAGATCGATACGTATATACGTCGATATGTATTATATAATATAATACAATTTCACCTTTTTTTTTTTCAATTTTTTAAAATTTTAATTTCATTATATTATTTTTTAAATATTGTTACAATTCTATATTATTAATAACTATTATAATAATAACAGTATAGTGCAGAATAATTCATCATTTTAATTGAATTTAAATTAGACAATGGGATAGAGAAAAAATGGAAGAAAACATTCGTTGCTTACCTGGTCAGCCATGTTGTAGCCGTCGTGATGATGATACGCTGTTTGATGATGATGCTGCGGCACGTTCAGTGACAAGTCGAGGTTGTCGCTTCTCTGTAACAATGAAAAAAAAAAAAATTTATAAAAAAAAAGATCGTAAAAAATGGTCCAATTACGAATTTTCACGAATTTCACGAGATTAGACCGAACGTTTCGAGAGTTCAGATATCGCTGGAATATCCCGGATGCATACAGGCCAACGGTATATACAAGAGACGATAAAATCTCTTCGCAGCGGGGATAGAATATCGCTCGGGGGCTTCGGCTCGAAGTTACTTAGGACGCGCAGCTGGTCGAACAGCTGTCAACACTTGTTTCGGCGCATATACTGTTATACGTGTAGATATGATACACAGATACACACGAAAACATAAAGAAAAGTTTTGTTCCTAAACGATAAGTTGCCAGTTTAACGAGTCGTTAGGACAGAAACGTTGCAACGTTAGGAAAGAAACGTAGTGGAGAGATCGCTTTGATCCGAATACAATGGAGTTGCAATATAAGCCGCGTTACGACAAGTTCAATACAATACCACGACTGCAGCTATTATGGGAAGCCGCTAATAAAGACCGATGCCTTGACCATGCCACTCGCTAATAATCCTTATTTCATCTCTAATCGCTCGTGTAGACGTCCGCTCTCCCTGTTGGGTGTATTACAATTTACGAAGCGATCGAACTGGAGAAAACGATTCATCGCGTGTCTCGTCGCCGCGGAAGGTTGGGGTCGATGTATGTGGCAATCGAGAAAATCATCGAACGACGGGGTGTCTTATTACATTTTTATTATTCCCGCGATAGAGACAAAAAGTCAATGTTTCGTTAAAATCCGGGAAAAAAAATGTATAAAATTATAATATTGGAATTTTTTTTTTAATTTCAAACTGTTTAAAATAAAAATCGTGAAATCGAGTTGAAAAAAAAATTGAGCGACGGTGTCTTATTAAATGTTTAATATTCCCACGATAGAGGCAAAAAGCCAATATTTCGTTTATGTTAAAAAAAAAAAAAAAGGAAAAGAAAAGGTCGATTTTTCTCATCGTACTTTGTGGATCGAATTGAGCCGCAGAAAATGGGTACGATCACCCGTTGAACAATGGCGCGACACGTGGAGCACGATATTCCCTTTCGCTCTATATATTGTCCTATAGCAATATCAGCGTGAAATGCTGTGTTGTTGATACATACACAGGATATACATATTCGCATTTATGGCAAACGTGTACACGTGGTAAATACTGTACATGTATCCGTAAGGTATACCTATATATCCGCGTAAGGGGTATAATTCTCTCTGTGTCCCCGTACTCCTCCAGCCGTCCTCCGTTCCAGTGGGACGACGCGGAGCGAATGCGAGAGCCACATGAATTACCGCAATTACGCACAAATTACCGTCTCTATCTCTATTATGTTCCGGCGCGGTGGTCGTCTGTACGTAGTATATACATATACTATATGCGCCCGGAGCTTCGGCCGTCGAGGCTATTACTTTCGTTCCATTCTTATTTCACCGAGGGCTACTCTTTCCTTCGATTTCCTTATTTTTTATTTATTTTTTTCTACCGGCTGCCGCCGCTGCAGCTTCATTTTATTTTTCACTTTTCATTTCTTCTTCACTCCATTATTTTACGTGCTATTCGTCAATAGTCAGTCTTTGTGCATTTATTGCTGTTTACTAAGAAACTCTACGGTCGTTGATTGTTCTTAGGAGAAATTAACATCATTCCATGATAACCGGAGCGGAAAATTGAACCTCAATAAATTTTATCGGGAAGAGACTATATTTTTTGTCGTTATAATTATTAAATTTTCTTATAGACCTCATTTTTATTTCTAGAGGTCATTATTGTTGCTCGTGCTTGCATTTTTTTTTAGATAATAATTTGATTGAATGAGTGAAATTTTATTAATGAAATTGAAAAAAATTGTTATTATTCGTCCATCGAGTACTTTGTATTTCTCAATCATTTTAATACACGAGGAAAAGAACATTTTTGAAAATCTGTAAACCTCTTAAAATTATATTTTAATTTAACCCTTTCAAACGAGAATTGTTTGCCAATAATCGAATTTCTACAAAATTAAAAAAATTCCTGGAATGCGAACCGCCGTATCGATTTTCGTCAAACTCAATACTAAAAATAATGGTATTAGTTCGGCTTGTGCACGAAGTTTTAAGTTAATAACTCTAAAAGCCTCGATAATGGAATATTTTCTATTTCAAGAAGGTGTCCCATTTTGCCCCCGGAACCGCCCGGAACTTTATTTTTTTTCTCGGAAACTCGAAGTATTTGTTATGAATTTAATTTAGTAATAAATAGTTTATTCGGCTCTCTGAAATTATAGCAATGGTCTGTTATTCCTTAACCGGTCCATTTTAACCCTCATCTCCCTTACCACTCGGTTTTGCCAGTAATTTTATTGAATATATCTATTTCGAAGTCGAATATTGAGATGGTAGAGGAACGCGAGCCGTACATGCGTGACCCGCGTAATATCGGCTGACGCGTCTCCATCGCGTGCGTTCGCGAAGTTGTCGCGGTAGAGTGACTCATCCGCAGAGCAGAGACTCCCAGCTGAGAGAAGAACATATATTTTGCTGCACTCCAAAAAAATATATACCTATATATATTTATACGGAGGAGAGAGAAACGACGGTGAACTCGCTGCCACCAAGTCCACCGCTGCAACTATACACCGGGATCCAAGTTGCGGTGGAGTATGGAGCTCACGGCTCTTGGTGTTCACATTGGCCGCGTGCCACTCGTTCGTTCTCACCTTCGTCGAGTTAACACTCCAACAGCGCTGCGGCTACATGTGTGTTGTGTATACCGCAGCAGAGAGCACGGAGCACAGAGAAGAAGGAAGAAAAGAGTCGCTGGATCGTTGAACCGGTGTACCGGGTGTTTTGTCGTATGTGTGGGATGCTCAACGCCGTCACCGCGCGTAACCGGAACGCGTGCGACGCCAAACGAAAGTGAAATCGAGTAAAACACTTCTCGGGCAATGCGGGCAACTAATCGAGTCGGAGATGAAGATGTAACTATTTTTTATGGGATAGCAGAGAATTATTATCTGCTCCGAAATTTTTTAATTTTTTAATTAACTACGAATTATGTAGTAATGGCTATTAGCGCGTCAATGGGAGTTTAGCGAAAGGATCAGAATAGAGGTAACATAACTGGACGATGTATAACTGCTCCACTTCGCGTTGCATAGTCCCTCTCCCTAAGCGTGACAGACTTTACGTAAAGCCCCATCGTGTCGACATATAGCTGAGCATTCGATACGGAGGGGAGAAAACACGCAAAGGAATCATTGTTTTAGCACGAGCACCGCACATAATCTGTTCTACTCTCGGAGTTTCATGAGTTTTATTGACCGACGGAAGTTTCCTCTTTTCTCTGTGGCCAATCGAAACTTTTTTGTTTCGTGGACAATGCCGCGGCGATGTCAATAAACGTGGTTAGCTTTTGGTCAGAGAGACGACCACTGAGGGTTCAATGAAGTATATCGAGAGTCGTTTATCGTACTTCGCTTCGGTGCCATCATGGAAAACGCTGTTACACCCCTTTCGTTCTTTCTATCGATGCATGATATGGTAAAATATTCTCGATAAATAATGCAAGCAACGCGTCGCATCAAAAATGGGGGATCGGTAGTTGCAGTCTATGAAAAATGCATGTGTTACCCTTTTCGTCATATATATTTGCTAAAGCATCACACCGATATCAGTGGTTTTTTATAGCGGAAGTCCATCTAATCTTATAGCCATTAGAAAATGTATAATACTACTTTATAGGTCTCCGTGTATAACATTTTTTACCTTATCTACAGCCAAAAACGAATCATTGCTCTGTAAGTTTTGGGCGCTACAGGTGTTACACGATGTAAATAGACAATCTGCACCTTTAGTTTTTTTTTTTTTTTTTTTTTTTTTTTTTTTTTTTTTTTTTCGAGTTTCGAAAGTCGTTATTTCGCGATAATTTTGGAATCTGAAAATGAACCAAAAAAAAAATTTTTTTTTCGTTTTTGAAAATTTCTGTTTCAGAAATGAGTTCTCCTGAGTTCTGTCTTACAAATGGATAAAAGTTATCTGAGAAATCGGTAAAACACATGTTATCAAAAGTTTTTAAAAATCGTGTATCGTCGTTTATTATGAAGATAATTAGCGAGCGATTGATCGAATAGTTTCGAGATCACGCAGAGTGTGAGTGTGTTTTACAGAACGGTGTCTGTAAAGCGGTTTACGTGAGTATATGCGGGGGGGTCCGATGGTCCCCTTGCGGTATTTAGAGCATAGAAAGCGTAACGAGGCCGGCCAAGGCTATTGGAGCCGCGCGTGAGAAACTTCGTAAGGAAAAAGGTATATATCGCGACTGCTCCGCGCGAGTTGACTAAACCTTGCGAAATCTCTCGACTCCGAGACTCGGAATTATTTCAGGTCTTCCAGCTCGCGTTGCAACGAAATGATTAACCGTGAGTATTAAGACCTATAATTTCTATTAATGGACGAAGAATTATACCGAAGAATTTCAACAGCGCTCCATGTATCGCGTAATCTATCGTTTACAATCGTATTAACCGTATTGCCCGTTACACATGGGTACTAATGTTGAATTGATTGAGTTTTATCACAATTTGGAATCTCCCGGTCGGGAAAAAGCGCAGAAAAACGAGCAAATAAAATAAAAAATAATTGAAAAAAAATTGAGATAAAATTTTAAAAAATCGGAGTAAAATTTAGAAAAAAAATTGAGTGAAAATGAAAAAAAAAAAAAAAAAAAAAAAAAACGCGTAATTCATCAATTGGACACATTCGACAGTGTCACAAGAAAAATCGAGAATAGAATGTAATTATGCGCTGATCCTATCGATGATAATTCTTTACCGCTGAGTTTATCGACGACCGAGCGCACGATTCCGGTATATCTTCGCAGAGCGCTGCGACTACTGTAACGCCTCGCGTGATGTCCCTCGCGAGCTTGAATTACGATGAGCCGTTATACTCGACGTGACTGAAATACATCAGTGCTTGACATTTACCGCGCTGCCACCCCAACATTAACGTTCGTATGTCCGTAAACATTTATACAATGAAGCACGATACGCGATATCGCACAAGTTTTTTTTCTTTTTTTCATTATTACACACGCCGCAAGACAGCTTTGCGGATGATAACTCTCATAATTCACTCGTACCTATCGTATTCGAAGAGTCTCGATCGTTTAATATGCTGTTATATAGTTGAGGTCAAAGTTCGATTAGAAAAAATCGTGCAATAACAGAAAACGAGAAAAATAAGATCGCGTATTATTACTATTATTTATTATATTACGTGGCATTTTTCGTATCGGGATCTAATGCAACTGAAGCCATATTTTGGAAATAAATAACTACTACTGCTACGCAAAGAGAAGGATCTGATATATACAATTTACCATATATCTAGTAAAAAAAAATCGTCAATTTCCGGAAGTGCGGAGTCAATGACGCCACCTGTTGAAAATTATAAGAACTATGCGAATTTTTACCATGGAATATTGTAAAAATCCCCATAAATGTGGTAAAAATTCTCATAATATCGAGTATTTACGTCATAGGTGGCGCCACCGTCGAATTTTACCAGATGACATAGTAATTTCTAGTAGATCCTTCTCTCCGTGTAGTTTCGCGTCAACAATGGCAGAAAACCGGGAGGTGTTATAATTGACCGAAATAATTCAACGGCAACGATAACAATGGGATTATTTCTCGATACCCAAGTCTCATTATGGACTCACGGTCAATATCCATGAATTATTTATTTGGTTCTTGTGTACCGTGTTGTTTTTGGACGATGTATTTATCCCGGTCGTATAATATTAAAACGACAAAATCCAACGATCGTGGAAGAGTCAGGGACGGTCAAGTCTCGGTTACGAACGTGCGAGAGGCAACGAGAGAGCGAAATTTGCACGGCACTCGGTTGCCAAACTTATAGCTACAATAGTCGCGTGTCGACGCTACCGCGTTCGACATGATTATTCGGTTACCCGGATACTCGACCGGGACAAATCGGATATCCGCGGTTTCGTAGCCGCGTTTCATGGATTATAAAACGTCATTCGATTATTCGGCTGATAACAATATCGGATTATTGTATCCTTTGGTTAACTCGGTCTCTGCGTGAAATCGTATTTGGAGAGATTCATCTCCAGATATAACGTCTGTTGCCTACAGTATGTATTTCTAGAGGAAACCGGAATAAAATAGACACGTCGAGCACCTGAGTAGAAATAAAAAAATTGTCGAATATATATATTTTTTTTAATTTGACACAAATGTAGAATTTCAGTAAAAATTCGGAAAAAATGTAAATTCAATATGCATTTTTTAAAATTTTTTTAATTTCAATTTAATGGCATTCTTTTATAAAAATTCTTACTCGATCTTTTAATATTAAAAAAAAATAACTTAATTTTTTAATGATTTTATCTCAATTATTTTAAACGTTTTTCGTGATTTTTGTTTCAAATTCTATCTTAAATGTTTTTAAATTTCATCTGAATTTCTTTGCAGAAATCTTCATTTCATTTTAAATTGTATTTTCTCCAGGTTTGCCTAAATTTTGTTAAAATAAAAAAAATTAAATTAAACAATTAGTCAGATTTGAGAGAAAAAAATTAAAAAATTATTCACAAATTTTTATGTGGCCGTGTTGCCCCGCTCTCCCTTTCACATACTTTCTCCTCGGTCCTCGTAATAATGAAATCGCACCGTAATTCATTTAAAGGAAAAAAAAAAAGAATGAAGAAAAACGGAAAGCAACAGAAGTGGATTTTTCGCAATGTCATTTAAAATAATTTCTTCGTTCGAGATCTGGAGTAATTCCCGTGATAAGTAGACCACTGATCCATTGAGAAACACACTTCGCAATTGTCAAATATTTCACATTGATCCAACAATCCGATAATTGTCTCCATCTGCGTTCCGAAGTGATGTCGTCATTGCGCGACGTTGCGCGGCAACGGATTCGCCAAGTTTGTGTGCGTAACACAGACTGCGGAAATTACAGACGGCAGAGGAAACAGAGCTTTGCAAGCTATCGTCCAACTTGTATACCATTTCAACGGGGAGCCACGCGTATAGTTAGGAATGATGCAACGCAAACGACACAGACGGAACGAGGAAGAACAAGCGAAGAGCAACTCCATAAATTCGTAATCGCATGCAATTATTCATAGATAACGTAGAGAGACATACAGTTTGTCGATGTGACATTCGCGGATGTGGAGCTTTTAATGTATTACAGGTACGCGTCGCCGTTTGCTCGTCGTCACCGGTAATCAATCATTCGTTTCTTACGCGAAACATGCAATCGAGTGGCGCAGAGACTTTGTTGCCTCATTACCTTTATTTGCGATTTTTTGTTTTCTCACAATTTCAAAATCCAATGAATTCCTAACTAAAAAAAACAGCGTAATAAACAAATAATAATAATAAATAGTTATTCGAAAAAATCTCGATTTTTACCCACTTCTTCGTCAGTCTTCTTATATAGTTACGTGGCTTCAAAATGCAGAATTTGCCCGACGACCAAAGATTCTGTACATTGTATTTTTCCCTCGCGAATCTGCATGCAATTCGTATATTTCACGAGCATAAAACTTTCTTCGGATTATAAAGTCGGAAAGAAAAAATATAAACTGTTGAATAAAACAAGTATTTGTCTGATAGGCTCTGCTCAGGGGCGCTACGCGCGCGGACTTTATATGCGGGACGAAATGGAATTTTCTCTACCGCGTAATAGTTGGTACTATAGTAATATCCAGAGAACGGGTTTTAATTGGCTTGAAGCGATACACGAGCCGCCATTATGGACTGTACAAGATAATAATCATTAAGAGTACCACTTTACAGCTATACGCTTGAATTGCCGAGAGGCCGTGTGCTATACCGGTACCGCTGCTGCTATAATGGTTCTGATGTTCAGCAAAACGATGGAGAATGCAACTTGGCTATTTACTTACTGTATTCTCGTTCGTGTCGATCGGGTCCCTTCGCCCGTGTAAAGCGCATATCGACGACCACAGTAAAAACATTAGATGCGTTACGAAAAAAAAAAAAAAATCATCTCGACAGTGAGACATCGAGGAGGGAGCGAGAAATCGTGCGAAACAAGTGAAACAATCGATTAAAGTAGCGAGGGTGGGATCCAAGGAAATCCTTGAAAGTGTCGATCGATAAGTGTTGGCCGAGTTGATTTTATCGCGAGCTCTGCCTTCGTTTCACTCGCAACTTAAATTATAGCTCCGGACATCGAAGGGGGGGATTTTGTTTATACAATGGATACGTAATCCCGACGTATTTATCTCCGCTCCAATATACATTTATTTGTACTGCAAAATCGGGGTAAAATGGCCCAACGGGACAAAATGGGAAAGTCGCGTTACTCATTTTTTTTTGGGGCAAAATGGACCAATCGTAAAATTAATTAAACTTAATAAAAGTTCAATTTTCAAGTTTCACAGTAATTATTTAAAACAATGGTGAGGGCAAATTGGCTATTTACTTGATGTATTATCGTTAATTTTACCCCACTTTTGCCCTATAAATTATTATCATTGCGACCGGACACTCGTTGTCGAGTCTTGAAGTGCACGGGAAAAGGTAATTTCCCATAGCAAAACGGCATTCCATATTTACCGTCTTCCATTTGCGGATAAATTCCACGTCGGTGTAGTAACGCGTTGTATAATTATTTCGCCAGCAAGTGGAGTAATGACTGTTAGTACCTCTCACGACGAGACGTTTGATGGATTGCTTATCATGAACGGTTCTATCGATACAGCATAAGACGGGGGGTCAAGAGGTGGACTCCGGAACGACGAAAGTTATAATATGATAATCTTTCGTGGAAGAAGCGAGAGCGGAGCGGAACACGTGCAGAAACTGACTCGTCGAGAGGCCGGAAGTCGGAGATTAAACTCCGATGCGTGAGTCATTCGACGCTCCGGTTGCCACGCCCCCCTATTTACTTATGCGAATGTTTAATGCGCGCGATATATATATATATGCGAATCAATTTGGATTCTATTGGCAACTAAGAGACTCGTATTCGCAATAATAACGAGTTCGACAAAGTCGTGTATCGCCGCGGGGAAAATAAAAATTTCTTTAATTGCCATTATAAAGATAATTTCATTAACGATAATCGCGAACATTCTTGAAGCAGCATATGGAACGGGGAAATAATAATATATAAAATTAAATGCGCGCTCTCTATCTTTCTCTCACCGTTAAGTATATTTTTTTTTATATTTTTTTCTTTTTTTTTTTTTTTTTTTTTTTTAGTCTCGAGAGAGTCTTGGAGTACGTGGCTGTTGCGATACGGATTAGCATAAACAATTTCAGCCATGCGGCAAAATTTATGAGACGTTCTAAATCGAATTTACACCAAGCGAACCCGACCGGTGTGAAAGTTGAGGCCAGCAAAGCTCGTCGCGTACGTATAGACACACAAAGATCCCAACGTGAATCCCAACGCCGTGTTTAATACACGCGTGTGCGAAACTATCCGAGAGAGGAGGTTGGTACGCGCTACATCAATGTCATCTCCGACGATTTACACGATAGTAATACCCGACTGTGCACGATGCATCACTGGGGATATTTACATGAGAGAAAAATCGATATAAAGCAATACAACGTCGAAACAGAACGTATTGCTCAAGTTTCAGGATATATATATAATTAAAAAAAAATAGATAAATATATAATCAATATTATTATTATTTATTTATTTTTCTCTTTATCAAATTTTATAATAATAATAATTTTTTAAATTATTTATTTTAATAATAATCCGAAAAAAAATTTCATTGCGCGAATAGAGACGAAAATGATAACGAGATGCGAAATCGACGTTCGAGAAAACAATGAAATTGGCTTTACCATTGTCCACATTGCATTCCTGCGTTACCCGACGGTTTCTACGACCTTTGTTTGTGAGTCACAACGTTACGTGCCGCGAGAGCGCGGCGCTCGACTCTCGACATTTAAGAAAAGTTCAGTACTAAATTACATCAGATCTGTCCAATGACGAGAAGTGAGCAACGTGCCCCCCTTAACCGCCACATGGCACGGAGAGAAGCGGTACACACTATGGTAGAGAGGAGAATCCGTTATCTGGATCGGATTGCAATGCATCTCTCGTCGTAATTCTCGTACTGGTCGTCCTCGTTTATTAGCTCCGCGCGCTTTATTGCTCAATCGTCTCGTTCCGCAACACTGTGCGGTGTCTCTCTGCATTCTCTCCTTCGCTCTATCGACAAACTACACGATGAAACACTTCGGTCCATTTCTCGTGTGTCCTTGTCGATTGGTTATCGAAATCGGTCAATATCCACATAGATACTATGTTCCGACTGTATTCGTACTTTTTTCGGAGCGCTAACTTCATTTTGGCGAATAACCGAAAAAGATCGCATCCCCTTCGAACTATTTATATTAAAAATGTATTTAAGAACTTTTTTTAAATATAAATGAATAATAATAATATATATTTATTATATAGATAATATAAATTTATTTTTTATTTTTATTATCGATTTATTGAAATAAGTTCGAGATGAATGTATAATGTATTTTCCGCTTAAATTTTTCGATAGAAAAATTTCCAAGGGGACTGAGAGAGTAATGGCGTTTTCGCGTGAGTTTATTTATGCGTTGATATAATTAAATACATAAAGTTAAGCTCCAGGCTATTAGTGTAGGCAAAGAGTCGTGGATACTACGTGGTACCGTGATAATAATGTAAACTTCTCCATCATTCTACAGCTTTCGAAATTGCAATTTCGCGATAAGACTCTCTTCGCGCCTATCCGACTTTGCCCGGTAGATGCTTATTTTTCGTTCCAACGCCCTTTCACTCGTAGTCTTCGTTTTTTTATTCTTTTTTTTCTTCCCCACTGAACAAGTGATGGAGGTCTCGCGTGAGTCTCCTCGAGGCGTTCGTAATTTACAACTACTAGCATTAGCGGCAGTTCAAGAGATAAATTGTTATAAATTGACTTTCGAATAATATTTTTCGCGCGGTAATAGCACGTTTTCGCGAATAACTTTGGACACAAAAATATTTATCTTAATCATGCTTTGTGTATATCGTATTAATAACCATTTTTTATCCAAAGATATTACTACCATTCGCGCTATTTCGGTATTACAGTACATATCGTATATTTATCCTGTTTTTTTTTTTTTTTTTTTTTTTCTTCTTTTTTGTCAACACAAATTAATGTCACGAACTGGTAATTATTTACACAGCACTCATTTCCAAGTCCATTAGACTTTCCGGGAAATGGTGAGATCCCGAACATAACACTGTATAATGGACTCGTCGCGTGCCGTCGAGTCCCGAGACTCGTCGAGTGAACGCACACGTTCATCCTCGAGTTCCAGGATAATCATATATCGTCCACGTTGAAACTTTATTCGTTGGAAATTATTCTGTTCCCAACGAGTTTCACATACGGGGCATTTCTCGCGCTGATTTAAAATGCAATATCATCGAGCGGCACGAAGACGTAATTCGCGAGCTCTTCTTCCCGTCTATCGGGTAAAACGTCCCCCATACGCGATGAAATCAATTAATCGACATCTGTATGTATCCAATTATGAACGTTTCGATCGATAGCAATAATGGCATCGATAAACATTGTGGTATTCGCCGGCTGTGGAGAGAGAGAGAATCGTCATACCGAGTTAACGATTCAACGCTCGAAGGGAAGAGAGGTACTCGTTATCGGAGAGCAAAGAAATACCCGAGGAACAGAGAATAAACTGAAATGGGGTTAATACCCTGTTTACCAACTCCTACGCCTCTTATCGCGGGCAATAACTTATAGCGTGGGGTACTCACTAAATAGCTCGATCGAACTTTTAGATATAGCGTTCGTTCGAATGCTCCGCGCGAAGAGTGTTCATTTATACTCGTGAACGACCAACGTGGATCTTTATTATCCCTACTTTTCACATTCGGCTGAACTTCCTTTTCTCGAAGTCGTATGAATCGTGTTATCTTTGCCGAGGCACTTCCTTCGACCGTTTTTACTGAGTTATTTTTTTATTTTTAAAATTTTTTAATTTGATTTTTTTTCCGGCTCCGTGACTGCGTAAACGATGTGCAATACGTTCGGAACGACAAGACGAAATCCTTAGTATTGTTTTCGGTACGTCTTCGCAAGCGTCGAATACTTTTTAATTATATTATTTTTTTATTTTAAAAATGATTGTTGATTATTATTTATTCGTTTCCGATAATAATATCCCTTTTTTTTTACTTAAAAAATAATTAAAACGCATTGAATTTATAAAAATGAAAAAAACTCCGAATTGAAAAAGCATTGTAATGATACAAAAATTGTATGAAAGAAAAAGAGTAAAATAACAAATAATTATTCGTAAATTATAGTCGGAAGATTCCCACGCTAAATGACGAATAAATTTCGCGATTATAATATGCGAATGATTATTAGTTATTTCGCTTCTTTTTGTTAATACAATTTCCTTATTATTACTCTGGTATTTCAGTAAGCAATTTATTTTTTATTTATTATAAATTTCTTTTTATTATTTTCCCTCGACGAATCAAGATAATAAAATTAAACGACCGAGTCCACGGCTCGTTTAAAGAGCAAATAATGTAATAATAATAAATGGCTCTTGTCTCGAGAGTTGTATCGGTTATTATTGGTTCGATTCGGTCGATCGATTATTCACGTGTTCCAGGGCCGGCGGGGTTTGCACGCTTCGTCGGGTAAGCCACTTTGGAGAAAGTGCGCGGAGGGGAGTGAAGAGATCGAGCAAAAGTTGCATTCATCGAGTAATGTTTCACATTGGCGTAGCTATCTTACCATTTTGGATTGTTATAGCGTAGATTCGTCTCCGCAGTATACATCGCAATGTTCTCTGTTTCTGCGCGTATGAGGAACCGTCACCGCGAAGAGCCGGTGAATGAGAAGCACGTAGAGTCATTATTTGACGGCTCGGAAGATCGAATGCTCGAGATAGCGGGCCAAAGAGTTATCGATTTGTGATTATAATAAATTACAAGGTGAGGGGTCCTGCGTGAGCGACTCCGCGAGTCGATTAACGAGAGAGTTAACGACGGGTTAGGAGGAACTTTAACTGGCTGCACGTGCACCGAGAGACTCTCTTTGCAGTCGCGGTATCGCTTCGGTATATACACAACGGAAGAGATGAGAAACAAGTTGAATTATTATTTTTCATCATTATCCGCGTCGTTCATCGTTTTGTTGAAGACTTGAGAATAACTATAAATAATAACTGCTCAACTAGCCGATAACGATTATTTGTAACGAAGCAATAAGCAATCAGCTTCAGCAGTTCAGGGAGTATTGTCGATATACATAACACTTTTTCATTACTCTCGAACTAAATATAGATTTGTCACACCCGCTTAGTATTAAAACGAATAAAAAAGCTACGGGGCAAAATGGACTACGATTGAATTGAAGGAAAAAAAAATTATGATTGCGTGAATGTTCCATTTTGCCCCCAAAATTCGAGTCGCGTGAATTTTCCATTTTGCCCCCAAAATTCGAGTCGCGTCAATGTTCCATTTTGCCCCCAAAATTCGAGTCGCGTCAATGTTCCATTTTGCCCCCAAAATTCGAGTCGCGTCAATGTTCCATTTTGCCCCCAAAAATTCGAGTCACGTGACTGTTCCATTTTGCCCCGTTGGCCCATTTTCCCTACTTGCAGAGCCATCAATTTCTTATGCCTTTTCAGTTCGCTCCAAATACGTGATTTCAGTTGATTAGAAATAAATGTATCACAAGAATAAAAAATCGACAATGAAAAAGAAGAAAAAAAAAAAATGTTACTCAGCTCGCGCGCGAGCCCCGTAAAACTTTGAACGCACATTAGGCCGAAACAATTATCTTCTCTATCAAAAATTTCTCTTGTTGCCTCGCGTCTCGGTCTCGTCGTTGAGTCCAAACTTTCACTTGTGTTGTAACCCAGTTTCTCACTTGCTTCGGCCACCGGTAGAAACTCTCGCTTCATTATACACCAAATGGATTATTAATTATTAGATGGATTAGATCCTATTATCGATGTTTATCACAACATTATCGTATTCCGGTTGGTTTCGTATGTAATAAATAAGTAAAACATGAATTTCCTTAATTACAGAGAGTCAAAACTCTCTCCATTAATCATTCGATCATTGTTTTTAATGATCCCGGCAGGTGGTAATTGCCGACAACCGGTTTATACTTCCAATTTATGTATGCGAGTAAATTTTAACTCTCTTTTTTATACTATTTTTTTTTTTTTTTTTCGTCTAATTCGAGACGCTAAGTCGAGCAACTTTTGTGAAAGAAAGATAGACCGTTGAGTCGTCTCACATCCGGTCGAACGAGATTGCTGGAAACCCGCTTCGTCACTCGGTTGCGCTTTATTACTCAATGATGGCTCGACGGCTGACTCGAGTTTAGCGTTACGCTTCGATTAACCCCGAACCAAGTAAGAAACGCTCTACCGAAACGCTTTAATTTTCAAAAGAATTCTTCTCCATTCCATCGAGCAAAGTAAACGAGCCACGAAAATTCGAAATTATTCGTTATTGTTTCGTCGTTCGCGAAATAATTTCGCAATCGACTCGTTGCCGTTCCAAATACGCGAACGGTGTGTCTTTAATCGACCATCGAGATATCGTATAGAATCGTTGAGCGTTAATTAAAAGCTTACGCGCAGACTACGACAACGATCAGAAAGCAAAGATAAATCATTTCAACTGAGAGATTAATCGCCGCTGATAGCTATGTAATTTTCAACGCATAATCTGCATTCACAGCGCAGAACACCGCCCTGATAACTGATTGATGAGAGAGCGCGTTTCTTTCGCGTAATTAGTTTCTTTTTGTCGTCGCACTCGTCGCGTCAGTGTCGAAACGATTTTTAGTCTCGACGAGATGCTTTTGTTATTTGATAACAATTAATGGTTTTAAAACATTTTTTTTCATTCGTTTGTTTTCGTGAAAAAAAAAAAAAAAAAAAAAAAATTGCCAATTAAAAATCAACAAAGCAACTAATTCCGAATACAAAACTTCTTTTCAGAAAATGCTTTCTCGTGAAAGGATCTTTGTAAATGAAAGAACACAATAAGGAAATAACGTAGAAAAATTTATTTACGCAATTATTATTTTTTTATTTTTTTTTTTTTCAGATAAAGTTACATAGTTATATGCATATAGAACGAGAATAATTGCCCTTTGTGTAGAATAGTATATACTGTACACGTAGATATAACCGGAGAACTAATATAAATAATGAGAACGACAGGAGGTGACGAAACAGGAAGAAAACGCGATGACATTGAATCTTTTTGCGGTCAGACTGCGGTCAGTGATGGAGAGGGGTTCCGGACAGAGGAGGGGGTCTCGACGAAAGTAACTTTCGGTCTTGTTAATTGCGACGAGTCGAGTGAAAGTCGCCCCGATATCTATTTTCACATATACAGCGGTCAGTCACTCTTTTCATTTTTTTTTTTTTTTTTTTTTTTTTTTTCAGTAGATATGTGGTTTCCGTCATTCAACAGCTGTTTAACATTGAACAACCGTCGCGAATCCCACGTTACGGGAACGTTCGTACTTCTAAGCGCACAAGCTTATCAACGAGTCGAGAGGAAGTCGTGTGGTAACGAGTGGTCGATTCTATTAACGGTATCGCGTCGTTATCGACCCGACAAGAACAAACGACGACGAGAACAGTCGTGTAGCTCGTTCGTTCCCTATCGAATGCAATTAGCCCAATCGAACTCCTATAAAATATACATCCTCCGCGGAAATGATAAAAAAATACGAAAAAAAGAAAAAAAAATATCGGACAAGCGGTGAAAATTCGTACGGCAGGATGTTTGAAGATTATTTGAAGAAAGTCGTGTCAAAACAGATCGTCGACTTAACCCACCGCGAGAATAGACATCTTTATTTGACTTCGGCCTCCCGCTGCTGCTGCTGCTGCAACGGGCTGATTCTCGGACCAGTGTGTTGAGCTTATAGAATCGAAAACCAGTTTCTCGCGATTGTAAGTGGGACACGAGAGCAGTCTCGCGAGTGAGCGGAAAGGGGGGGCAGACAACCGCTCGATTCCGAGTTAACGTCGTCCCGAACAGGTGTGTCTCAACGAGAATCGTTGTAGCCGCGCTGTTAGTCCTCGAGTACGTCGTCAGAGAAACACTCGACAACTACAACAAGATTCGCCGGGAACAAAATGCCTCGCGACACGCTACTCTTACGCTGTAGGCGAAGTCAACATATTCACTCACGTAATGCGCACCCCGTGCGCATGTATTATCCGATGGGGGAAAACGGGGCATAATGCACGCGGGCGGTAATTGAAGCAAAAAGGAAATATCGCAAAAAATTTCATTTTTTTTTTAGTTTTGAATTAAATTTACAAACATTAAAATGAAATCAATAAAAAATTTGAAAACAAAATTCTATTTTTATAGCAATTTTATTCAAATTTTTTTATTTTTTTATTATATCGCAAATTAAAAAAAAAGTTATATCCCAATTTGGGTTTCAAATTTTCCCTCAAATCTTTCGTACTTTTTCTGTTCTTATTTGTTCATTTTGCGAAATCCTCTATTCATTTTTCTCAGCCAATAATGCAACGAGAATGGTAAACATAACTTCGTTGTGACATTGAGAAATGCTCGGCGATATGCAATACATTGTATCCGATAGGGAGAATCCACTCTGTATTCAAATCGTTGAAGATAATCTTGAAAGCTAAAGAACCTATGGGTGTTTCGCGATAACGCAAATCGGTGGGGGACTTTTTTTTTAATCTCGACGTACACCCCGTTCCCACACCCCGAATTGCGAGTGTACAGCGTGTATTTAAAGTCCGAAGAGCGCGTATTGTATCGTATGGTGAAACGCGCTCGCTGATTAGATTTTCAAGTACATTCAGCGTCGTTAGTTGTGCAAAAGGAAAAATGACTCATGCGGGCGATGATAATATTTTGTGGGAACGGTCTTTTGTCAGTGACGCGGCGGTTTGTTCAACAAAACGCTTAAGCTGTTGTAACATCATGTTATTTTCTTCTATAGTCGTTTCATACCGGAGACCGGAAGCCCGAAGGATCGTATCGTAGCTAAGTCTCATCGTTAAAATATACTTCCTGTAACGATTGCGCGCGATAATGATGGCGATAGGAATTCTGATAATAAGAACGATTGATGCCGAAATGTCGCTGAATAGCTTGACGAGTTATGACGTTCCGCTTATTGTATTTCGGAGTAATCGTAATTGAAAGTCGATAACAAATCGACTTTGCAGCTGTGACAACTCGAGAAAAATATATTCATACAGCGCTGAGAATTTTAACATAATATTTTCGGTGTCAAGCATCGAGCGATAAGTGCGAAGTAAACGTGAAAGTTGTTTAAACTGAACATCAATCCAAACTCTTATATTTTTTTTTTTATGTAAACAATTTTAACGATGACTGCGAAATGTGAATTGAAGAAGGAAGATGAATTCTCTCGTGTCGATGAATTTTTCGTGAAATATTTAATGATCATAGAGAAAAAGATAATCTACAAGCTCCGCAGTGTCGGCGTACATAATAATTGGGTACGTTGAGCAACAGAGAAATCGATCAACACCGTCGATACGTGACGAGAATGCTAATTGTCGTGTTTAACTCGCGGAGCTCGCGGGCGCACGCACCTCATAGAATTTTCAATTCCCCGTCTATACTGACAAATATACACACAACGCGACACCAAAGAATAGGTATAACAGTCTTTGTTTCTCGGGCCGAAGAGAGGACGGAGCGGAGAGAAAGGGAATAGCGGTTCGGAGTGATAGATAGAAATAAAAAAAAAAGGTAAAAGAAACTATGGTGAGGAAAGGTGGAGAGGAAGGAGATAAAGAACGATAGTACAAAGCTGATGCCAGACGGAGTTGAGAACGAATCTGCGGCAGGAAGAAGAAAAAGTTGGATTGGAATTGTTTTCCTTAGTTTAGAGTGGTTCCACAGCGAGGTGGGCGTTAGCCAACGGTGGTTGTTTTCTCCTTCTTCGCCGTCTTTCAATTACACCCCTTCCCCACACCCCTTTCATCGCCGAGAAAAGCTTTGTCAAAGGAAACATAAAAATTCTCGCGATCTTAGACTCTGCTAATTATCGAAACTCGTTGTCGCGAAGTTTGAATCGGTTGTGTCGGCAGAGATAACGGTGTTGCGTTACTCGTAGATTCGAGGAAATACAGTAAAACATCGATTAGCCGCGAGTGGTGTAAATTATTAAATAAAAAAAATAGAGTCGATTTCAATCGTTATGAACTATTTGAATATTTTTTTTTTAAGTTTGTCAATAACTCAACGAAATGTACGATCTTTTTTAGGAAAATTTTTATTTACGATGATTTTTTTTTTTACGTTTCAATGCGTAATATTTTTTTATTCTCGTATTGTCCAAAATAAAAATAATGATACGAATTATTTCGTATTATTCGTGGGTATCACTGTTTCGTTTATTTCGAATAATCGACGTTTTACTGTAGGAAGATGTATAAACGCTTCATGGTAAAAGGTTTAAAAGTATCGACTACTGCGAGGACGCGCTAAGCACGTTGACCGCGGACCGAGTGAGCAGCGCGCGGTGAAAGAAACACCCCTTTTGTACAACACCTCTTAGCAAGTGTACCTTTACCAGGGCAACGCGGGGCACGTGCTTACCGCCGCCTCGTTATCGTTTTTTTTTTTCTCTACCAAACTGTGAGAAACAAGAATCTTAAAATGGCTTCGCGCATCGGCGCTCGAGGTGCATTGGCTCTCGGAAGACGACAGGTGTTACTCAAAAAAAAAAAAAAAAAAAAAAAAACGGAAGAAAAAAAACATACGAAACGTTCCCACATCTGGCGTTGATTCTAGTTAGACGAGTAAATACCGGCCGTTCTGAGTCCGAGGCGAGAGTCGGAACGTTCCATTAAATAGATGGATTAAGTACACAACGCGGAAGCGTATACTTTGATACAAAAATGACCGTAAATCTTTTTTATTTTTATTTTTTTTTAGAGGGAAGAACATTGGATATTTACGTAAACGTGTCGGACGAGCCTCGGAGAAGATTACAAGTTTCGTGAATTCGTTTTGCGATCGTTCAATGCCCGCATGAGTAAAGGAGTACTCCGCGGCGTGCCTCGTCGAGACTGAGGGATGATTCATCGCCTTTCATACCTCGTTTTTAAACTTTCTAACGTCATACCTCGGTAACAACGAGTCTTATATACCTCGAAACAATCGAAACAATCGTCCGCAGACTTGTCTTTCAATTTTTTTTTGTTAAAAGTATTTTTACATCGTTCGGAATTCTCGGTACGGAGTATAACGGCGGGGATAACACCTGACGAGGCACCTGTACAAATTTTGTGGCAATCTGCACCTGTTTGCCGAGTATTTCGAAGGGGTCGACGCTTCGAACCCGAGTCCCGGCCTCGACCCCTCGACAAATGAAAAAAAAAAAAAAAAGAAAAATGGACTGCAGCGGAGAAAAGCGTTAATTATATACGAAAGGCCTCATGCGATCGTTAATTATTCCACAAAAATTGGCCGACTCGTAATGGTTTCAACTAATTCCGACTTTCCGTCGATTAAAAAAAAAAAAAAAAAAAAAAAAAAAATTCTTGCAACAATAGAAAAAAGTTAGTTATTCGAAAAGAAATGCACCTTCGAATTGGAGTTTGGAGTATGCGAGATTATCTGCTCGAACTGGCGTTGCCTCGAAATTGAACAAACTTTTGCAATTGGTCGGAACGGATATTGAAAAAGAGAGGCAGAGCGAGAGAGGGGGCTTCAAGTTTGAATGGCCTGACGGAAGAAATAGTGAAGAAAAAGAGGTCGCGGAGCGCGCGCGCGCGCGCTCTATGGGAAGGGAGGAATGTAATAATACGTAACGTGCTCGAGCACCGCTTGCGGGAAATTTCCATCGGCTCTCACTGAATTGCCACTTAAAATTCCTCCGACACAGTTATTTATGTTCCGTCCACTAACTAGCCATAGAGTCGAGAGAGAGAGAGACTCGCGCGAGCGTACGATTGTACTGTGGAGTGCTGGCACCATGAGATTGGAATAAGGAGAAGAGAAATAAAAGCCGAGAAACAAGACGTTATACGGCGATAAGGAACGAAGGAGCAAAAGAGAACGAACCACGAATATTCTCTCTTCCCCTCTCAATTTCTTTTCCTAATCTCCAATCTTCTTTTTTTCTACGTTCCTCTATCGCTGATACGACGAACAAAAAAAATTACGACGCAATATTTCATTTCGTATCTTTGAGAGTCGTTTAATAATTTTTTGTTTCCCTTTTTTTTTTTTTTTTTATTTTTTTTGTTCGAATGTCGCAAGAGATTGTGTGCAGCGTACTGCACCGCAGAAATTATAGCAGCGAAGGACTGTCGTTGAAATATGGAGGCGCTCCGCGCGGTGAGACTCCAACGGTCGGTCTTTTTCGACCGAAAAATAGCGGCCAATCTTTTTCCACCGAGGAAAGAGGCAACAGCAGGCAGGCTGAGAGAAACCGAAGCCGATCCTACAATAGCAGGGGGGGTGGGGGCTGACAATTATATAAGCAGGTAGACGGTTGGGACCGCGTTGCTCCCACTGTATCGCGCTATGTCGGCCAGCCACGCAACAAAGCTAACTTTCTTTCCCTCATTCAATCAAAACAAATGATGATGGCTTTTTTTTTTCGTTAAGGGTTCGGCGATTTCAGGGGAAAAAGCGTGTATTTTTTTTTACGTAGATGAAAAAAAAATTTATCGCTAATCCGATGCGATTATTTATCGAAAGAAAAGTTCAGATCGCGTAAAAATAATCTCGAATTAAGATATAAAAATTGTAAAAGTATAATTTTTTTTATCGAAAAAATAAAAAAAAATTATATAAAAAAAAAAAAATAAAAAAATCTTTGGACACGTTATTATAACCTTTGCCTTTGATTTTTTTCGCATTCGATTCGTTATAAGAGCGTTATAACCAAAAAGAAAAAAATAAATTACGCTTTTTGATCCGAAATCGTCGAACCCCCGTTCCCTGAATAAATCTCATCACATTGATCTCGCGATGTCTCGAGATTAATTGGAGTACCCAGGGATGAGTATTCCGCGAAGTCGAGGGTTACGCGTGTTGCCGTGAGATGTTTCATCGCTATATACCGAGAAATTCTTGAAGCGAGTGTTAAGGGGGCAGTTCCTCTCACCTATCATCGGTTTCATCCTACGCTCCTCTCACGGCTGTGTTACTGTCGAACAAGCCATTTTTTTTTAAACACCTCGGGAGCATGAAACTCATTCGTATTCATGGGTTCGCATAAAGCACCGAGCAGTTTTTATGTTTTCTTTTTTTCCGTTTTTTTTTTCTCTCTCGTTTCGCGCCTGCATCGTCGGTGAGTACCAAGCACCGTGTATACACGCGTTTGATGCGAGTTGACGAGCGTACAAGGGGAGAAAAAAGTGGGGGGGAGCAGAGAGAAACGCCAAGGGACAGCGTATCAAAGCGATCTCGTCTTTTAGAGTGTTAATTGCAATTAAAAGTATAAAACCGCTTCGAGACATCAAAGGTAGTAGGAAAAAAGGACCCTGTAGAAGAACGGAGTAGTTGGCGCATGCGTGTTTTTTTTTTTTTTTTTTTTTTTTTTAATCAACGTCACTATTTCCCTCTCCTTCCGGCGAATCGCTCCCAAGTAACGCGACAAGTAATCTTTTTTTTTTTTTTTTTTTTTTTCTTACTGAATAGTGGTTTAAGAAAAAGCGTGAAAAGGCGTGAATATTATACTTTGGGAGGGAAGAAAATGATTAATTGAAAAGTCAGTTGAACGGAGGAGGAACGGACACGGGACAAGATAAGAGACGAGGCAAATTGGTTAAATTTCATTAGCCTCGGAAGAGCGAATCGGCGGAGGGACAGAGGGGCTCTCTACGTCTTGTTATTGTTACTGCTATCCTCTGCGCTCATTCGTCTCGCAAGTATATTTGCCTCTCGCCTCGCGGCCGGTTTGCCTCTCCACGCATACACCTCCCTCTCCCTCCTCCTCCCCCGCCCCCGTCGGACTCTTTACAGCTTTACCATTCAGGGCATTTACATTCAGAGTGCTTTGTTAACTCCCTTTTTATCGGACCGGCCTGTCGCTCTCCTCCGCGAGAGAAGCACATTATAAACTCGTCGTGTATCTCTCTTTATTTTCTCTCGTCCCGCGTTCTCGTCGCGACGAGACTTATACGACATTCTTTGTTTTCTGCGAAACTCGGCCTCTCCGTTTAGATACCTACGGTTCTTCATCGCGAACCCGTGTCGACCCCCACGCGCTATGCTTATGATTTTTTTATTATTATTTTTTCTTTCGTAATATTGTTTTTTTAAGTTCTACTTGTATCACGAAACGTTGAATTATTCCTAAAACAGCTAATTAAAACAAAAAAGTATTCTCGCTTCAAGCGTAATTCCGAGAGCCGTTAACCTATTTCGGAGTCGATGCCAAAAGTCGTGTACCCTCGTCGTATACTGCTTTGAGACAGTTATTGCGGTACAGTCAAGACATTTGAGTAATAAGATTTTTAATAATTGTTTATTACACGTTTTACACGACAAATTCGTGGGAACTAAGAGATTTCTTGGATTAAAAAGTTTCTATTTTATGAAAAAAAAAAAGAAAAAGAATAATGAATTTACAGAAAATTAAGTTAATTTGCTGCAATACATCGACGAACATATTTTTTTGACACAGCTTTTGCGAAACCAATTTTGTAACTTTAATTCGATGTTTATTACTGAATTATGATAATATTCGTCGCTTACAAATTAGCGCCATTTGTTAATTAAAAAAAAAAAAAAAAAAAAAAAAAAAACAGCAACGAGATTAATTTTTTTCCGGATAAGAATCTAAAAAAAAAAAAGATTCTTCGATGAATTCGTAAAACATATTGAAACAAACTGATAAAAATCGATAAAAAATGATAAATTTAACTTCGAAAAAACTGCGTTAAAATACGCAGCGGATTTTTCCATGTGAACAGAGTTACTTTTCGCAAATTTCGTGTTATAGTTGTTTTTCTTGTTTCACCTAAAGTAAGCACTCTTTGATCCAAATTCACCTTAGTTTACACAAGTTTTTCGTTTAATTAAAAAGTGTACAAACATCTTTTAAAACGCCGGTTTAATATTCCCCGACGCGAGGTCCAAACACTTAAAACGTATTACTTTATAGTTTATACGATGTAAAAATCGCATAAAACACGAATTTTCTAATTTTTTTTATATTTTTTTTATTTTTTAGTCTAAATGCCTTTTTATTTTCAACAGTTACGACAAAAAAATTAATTCGGCGAATTCACTGAAAAAAAAAAAAAGATCGAAAATTTACAGAAAAAAAAAAAAAAAAAAAAAACGTACGTTGACCCCCGCGATACTCAATGTCAGTGATAAAATGAATAAACTGTAATGGACAACTTGAATGACTCATTATCTTCGATGAGAAGTGCAATTGGATTAAATTTCGATCGGCCCCATGGAGACTGAATTACGTTATATATAGTCATAGAGATACGAACGCTGCCGTTTTTTTTTGTGTTTGTTATCGATCCGTTTGGATGGACTCTTGAATTATCGTGCCAATGAGCGCGGATGAACGTACGTAATTGCTCAGAGCGAGATAATAGGGTATATATAACGGTGTCTAACCAGCCGTGTTTCACGATTAATTCGCCCGAATTTATCCTCACTTCGGGCACATTAATTTGCGCATTGTTACAATTCCCTCTCTCTCTCCCAGTCCTCTCCATTCTCCGCGATACGGCGCGTTGAGGTTTAATCGCGCAATTGGATAGATTCTCGAAATTGTTCGTTTCAAGAATGACGGATAATCGAGAATCGTCGAGAAATAATTGATACCGCCATTTTTAATTTTTTATCGCTTATTCGAATCATCGTTAGTAATTATTATACATGTTTATTTATTTTTCACACAATCTATCGTGTTTTGATTTGTTTTACGATTTTTTTTTTTTTTTTTTTCGACACGTGATCGATCGGTCGGAAATGACGGATAATAATTACGGCGAGCGGCAGTCGACTTTTCTACGCGATCGTGTATTGAGGTCAAAGGGGCACACGGATAATGTTCGAAACGTAAAATAAAGTGGGGGGGGAGGGGGGGGGAGGCCCGAGAAATATTTTCAAGTCACCGCTCGGTGGAATTCTACGCGGTTCAGTGAGGCGCGTTGGTTGAGAAAACCTCGCGAGTATATCGCTCGTCACGGGGGAAAAATACCGACAGATGTTTATACCTGGAAAGACCCCGAATTTTCTTGAGGGTCCGGCGTTGAAAACTCCGTGAACTCCCCGACGGCTACTATTGGCTACTAACCTTTCTTCCCCCCACGTAGCGCCCTAACCGACGGAGAAACCGGTATTTTTATATTTCTCCTCTGACTCCGTGGGGCTCTAAGGTCCGAAACGAAGAAAAAAATCAGGTCCCGCGCGCCGCCGCGCCGCAGTCGCGCGCACTCACGACTTATTTTTATTGCTGGAAATATCCCTTCCGCAACAATTATGTGGCTAAGGCACAATGTACCGTAAATATATGTATACACGAACCCCAAGAGCGGAGGTATTAGAGACGCGAAGCTTTATTCCTTGCCTCTGCGCGAACACGCCGTTGTCGTAAAACTCGCTTCGTGTCCGCGTATATACCTAGTCGACGAACGTTTTATGACGTTGTACTTTCCTTCGCGGCTAGCGAGCGTATATTATGTTGCTTGAAAATCCCTCGTCTCGTCGTCAAACGATCGTTTACCAACAACTAAACACCCCGATTTTGCACAAGTTATTACGAAGAGATTTCAGCAAACGTCTCGACCGTTCTGTCCGTCGATCGATTTTATTTTTTGTTATACCCATCGATGAAAACGATTATTTCATGAAAATATTTATCATCATACTATCTTTTCGGCGAGAAAAAATTATTGTCGCGGAGAAACGAGAAAAAAAAAAAAAAATAGCATCGGATTTTTTTCCATCGGTGTTAAAATTGAAGGAAAACAGGGGAGGCGAGAGAAGGTACGAGAAATAGCGATAAGTGGAGTATTGCGGAGAAGCAGGACCCACTCGTCCGATAAGAGCTCGATTACGATTCTCATTCGAGATAAAAGAAACAATGGCGGACGTGCGGAGACTGAGAGGGGAGGGGGTAGGGAGGGGGAAGGGGCGAACGCGGAGTATTTCGTTTTATACTGGACGTTAACAAAGTGTTCGCTCTCACAGGCTCTCTAACGACCTCCAGGAATTGCGACAGCGCGTCCTCATCTCCTACAGGATCAGAGAAACGATGGCCAACGCATGCAATACTTTTTTTCTTTCTTTTGTTCGAAAAAAATCGACGAAATGGGAGGTGAAAAAAAAAAAAGAACAAAAACGGTCTTTTCATTTGCCAATGACAATAGTACGCGACAGACGCGCATTTCGTGATAGTCTCGACGATGCGAGAGCCTCTGGGAATTGAAACGAGTCGTTTATAGAACTTGGAATGAGTTTTCTATTAATCTACATATATGTATATATATATTTATATATGCATGTTTCGAAACGCTCACGTCTCAACACTTCGAGTCGTAACTCTACAAATTGCGTATGCAACCGCAAAAACGTAGCGGTGAATTCGAAATGTATGAGTAGCACAGGGAGAATATGTTTTATGTCGATAATCGAGAATAAACGATTTAAACGAAGCGAGAGATCAATTACCCTCGTGCGTTTTCGCAAAAAACGGAGTTATCTAGAAAAGTCCAGAAACGTTCGAACCAAAGACACGTTCGAACCAAATAACACGCGAGAACCAATGAACAAGCGTTCCGGACCCGAGAACACCGAGAATACCTTTAAAAAGCCGATAAAAGATTTTTTTTTAAATCCAGATGAACAACGTAACAAAATTGCGAAGGCTACATGAATCACTTAAAAAGAAACTTGTCAAAGAAAATTGTAATTCGAATGTAAAAATCCCGCTGCGAAACATTCCCTGTTTTTCCCGTGCGAGAATCTCCGTTGCGAGTCTGTCGAGATTGTCGTTTTGGTTGCTCGCGTGTTGTCGACAAGATGGCGCCACCGGTATGACAAAGAGAAGGAAACGAGGGAGCCACAGCCATGAGCTGGCAGTTATAGCGAGAATCGAGACACGGCGACTTTTTTTTTCTCCCCCGAGCAGCCTGCATGGTTGCAACGAAACTACGGGCCTCAGCTGTTTTAATCGCTGAACGACGAAATATAGGGTTTCGTGGGGAAAATGTTTCACGCGAGTTGGAGTTGTCGTCGATTAATCGATTGTTAGCCCGAATGATAAAATTACTCGAATTCCGTGAGACTTACCGGCGCAGCCAGGCACGTGGAGAGAATGAAATCCAGTTTAACACCGGTTACACTGTCACAGGGGCTTGGAGAAAATTAAATAGTCGCTGATGCGTTGAATCAATCGTTGCGGTATAAAACGCTAATCCATGCGTCGGCGTTGCACTCTCGAGGAAAACACTTTGCTCTTTTTTAGATCACACAACAAACGAGGAAAAATAAAAATAATAATAATTGAGAGACGTGGAAAAATCACTTGGTATGAAAGCGTAACATTGACGAATCCGTGCGCACGCGTCGCGCTTGTTGTATATCACGGGGGGCTCTCACGGGGGCTCACGCGTTATCACGTTGACGACCGATCGTAACTCGCCTTGACGACGACGATATTCCGGAGAAAAAAAAAATTAGAACGATTTTTTTTCGCGATGTTCTATTAACACGAACGAATAACGAAACGCCGGTATAGGGTTTCGCGAGAGCACGAGAAAAAAATAGTTACAGAAGAAAAACGTGGCAAGCCGAGTCTCGTGGCGCGGCCGACAGCGTGGCAATACGACGCGCACTCCTCGTGGCGGTTGGCGCGGGAATGAGTGGAGAGCCGCGCTCGGGCCGGTCTCTTGGTGGGAGGTCAAAACCCCAGGTGGGAGGAATACGGGCGATCGGGAAGGGGCAATCGAGGAGTCGAGTGAGGGGCTACAAATTTAACAGCGTCGGAGGGGCGACATCGCTGGAAGAGCGTGCCGTGGTCCCGCGCGCACAACGTGTGTCCGTTCGTTTGTCGTTTCTAGCGTTTCGTATAGTTTTTTTTTTATTGTCGCAGTTCCGTTGTAGGTACAATCGAAGTCTCGTCGTTTATAACGCGAATTACGACACGAGCCTAATCGCGCAAATTGCATGTTACTTAAATTCACATTTACTTCTCGACGCAGTCTTTTATTTTCATAGAGAATAGAAATACGCACGTTCCGATGTTTTTGGTTGAAACACCGAAAAGAATATATTTATTCTGAGTATTTTTTTGGAACCCCGAATGCGCGTTCACAGACTGGGAGGGTCGGAAGGCAAACGGGGCTCGATGGATTTGACAGGGTCGGCGGATTATCCCGATTGACGGAGCGACGATTCGTTCAAAGGATTCCCAATGGTATTCACTGTTGTGTGAACGAACGACGAACATGGGTCCTTTAACGCTCGCGCACTGGGGTACGATTCCCTGCCGGCGATTTGTACACGAAAACACGAGTCAACCACAACTTTGACTACATTACGTAATCCTCCACTTTTACTGCTCTCGGAAGGCCGGAAGTTAGATCGACATTTTTTCAATTGATACAACAACTTTTTATTTATTAAGGGGGGAGATTTCATGCGAAAAGAAAACTACCTTGAAGTTGTTGTTGGTCTAATCGTATTTCGACCATTTAAAAAACCCGACTATCGCAAACCAAATGTTTTTTAAAAGAGTTACATTTTTTTCCATATTTATGAAAAAAAAAATAAAAAATGATTAAAAAAATGATGGTGAACGAATAATTGCATGGAATTTGTGTTACAATGTTTTTTTTTAATATAAAAAAAATATAAACCGCTTTTTTTGGCTAATGACCAAACCACCCCGCCCCCCCCCCCCCTTTCCCTTC
The DNA here is from genome assembly GCA_963971235.1 of Cryptus armator. NCBI lineage: Eukaryota > Metazoa > Arthropoda > Insecta > Hymenoptera > Ichneumonidae > Cryptus > Cryptus armator. The sequence goes on along the minus strand of OZ020237.1, from coordinate 8,833,385 downwards.
CCCTCCTTAATTGAGTACAGGAGGCAGGTGCAGACCTAAATATGATTGAGAACGACATTGTAAAAAAAGCGAAGATTTTTTTTTTTATTGAGCGAACACGACCGGAAGTGCTCGTGTATCGTTATTATTCAACACATACCAATATCGTTATTACAGCGGGATAAAATATTTTATGACATGAAATATCGAAATATGTTGTAAATAATGCTTACGTCCCTCGGCGTTGGCCCAGATAACAAGATCTGTTAGTTGCCGCAAAGCGGGGAGTTTCGCTTGTAGGAAAGAAGGGGGAAAGCGAGGGGAGAGACGAACGAAGGGGGACTGGAGATTAGTCATGTTTCATTATAAATACCATCGGAACCACGCAACCGAGAGCGCAGAGACTTGGACTGAGAAACTGTAACCGGTTTTAGTTTCGAAGGTGCATTCACATATTAACTTAACCCCCGTAGCGTATCGAGCCAATATTTACTCATTACTCAACGAGAAATAGCGGCAACCAGAATAACAACGAAGACCTTCCATTATCGCGTACGAATCCGGTACTAAAAAAAAAAAAAAAAAAAAAAAAAAAAAAAAAGTCGTATATATCCTCAAGATTCACGATAAATGAAGAAAATCTTGCTGACGATTTCGAATAGCGGATATAAACCGAAGAAAGAAAATTAAAAAGAAGAAGAATGGAGTAGCAGGTATATACGTTGAGCGTATATTATAGCTATGTAGATGGTAGAAGAGTTCATATTCTCGTTATACCAATAGGTATTGTGAGCGCCAGCAAGTAGGACAAGGAGAAGGAGTAACCCGTGGGTAGAGGAGTGGGGGAGTGGAAGGAACTGAAAAGAGGAAGAGAAGACCCGGAGTAGAGGGGGGAGGGGGGCTCGCGGTCCACGTTATTACGTTTCCACGTAGACGTCATGGGAGGGCTTTAATTTCAGAAGTATTCAAATTTATTTAAATCCAATTTCCTCGGCTTCCATATTAAATCCGTTGTGTCGTGGTTTCTACTTCTTCTTCTCTCGTTCCCTCGAGTTGAGACTTTCACGGTTGCCTCTCTTCTTCCTTTTTTCTTTTGTTATTTGGTCCTTTTTCTCGGTAGAATACAGCATCGCCATTCTTTTACTCACCAGCGTTTTTCTACATACACAGTTCATAGTCTCCTACGCTACTTCGTCAACAACGCCGAATAACCGTTGATTATTGTATAACGATTATACTTCGTAAGCCAATGTATGAAAATAAAATAAATGCGATCAGTACTTCGTCACAAGTTTTATCGTATATTTTTGATAAATTATATAACAATAATAGGTATATAATATATATTAATTATATATGTCCAAAGGTATGTATCAAATATGTATAATTTATTTCGTATATAAATCATATAAATATTACAATTATACATAACCTAAAAATAAATTTTCCGCACGCGATCGTTAATGTCTCCTTATCGGTTCCCCGAATTGCGAGAACCTGGTAAAGAGACGCAATATTGTTCGCGACCCGGTTAACACGCGGAGTTTCGCGCAACATAACGGCAATCGCAAGGCCACAGGAAACAGTGCCGTGTTCTCGGCTCTCGTTAAAATTTCTTAGTTTCTTCGTTTATTCGATACTCGCGAGTGTTCCGCAACTCGACGCTTTGACAATATGTTTTCGTCATGTCACGCCCCGTTTCAATTCGCACCACGCGAAGAGTGCATGAATGAAATGAACTCATTGCCGCATTACCGAGAAGACGGTTCGAGTCATCGACTCATTGGCGTCGAATATCCCGTCATTGGCGCGGATCTTAAACGCTCCGTTTTACGGAGTAACCGTAATGTTTCACATCGAAACATAACTCTCTTTCTTACTTCGCTTCAACGAGAATACTCATTTAATTCTCCGGTTTGGGAGGGAGCTGACGTAAACGACGCTAAGGCAGAAAACGCGACTAAGGAAAACAGTGGTAACAGACGTGAGAGCAACCAGCAACAGCCTAGCGGCGTAGGGAACTTGGTGTTTACGTAGGCGCTTCGTGATACGGTTAGCCTTTGGAATAGATAAATAATCTTAATTGGCTGGTCTCGGAGATCTCCCGATCTTAATTGCCCGACTTGATAAAACGGGTCTGCGCCACCCGCTCCGTCAGTCCCTCCCCCGGTTTCCTCGGCTTCACCCACTACATAGCGGTAACAATCTACCGTCGCTTCAAACAGCAGCGCCAAGAGAACACGAGTGACCTTCGATTCACACTCTCGTTCACTGCGGCACGCTTGCTCTCGTTTTTTTTTTTTTTTTTGCTATTCTACAACGTGTAGAGTTGAAGCTTTGACCGATTGCACGCGGCGGATATATGGAGGAGAGATACAAAATAATTACTGCAAACACAAGCCGTGAGGAAATAATCAATTTTTTTTTTTTTACACTTTGTTTTCGATTTCTATGCTCACTTTCGATACGAAGAAAAGGGGAGGGGGGGAGCCTTGAATGTATGGGTGAAAGATAAGACCTGCAACTCCGGGGTCACGCTACGCCGCGCGAGATAACAGGTGATGCGAGGCACCGGCGCTGACGGCGAACTCCGATAACGTCCAACTATCTCGAACTTTTCGATGTGCTATATACTCCGTTTCATATTGTACAGTCGGTTTTGCCTGTTACTACCGTGCTACAGATATCTAACTTTGAGGATTAAAAAAAACAAAAAAAAAACAAAAAAGAATGAGCAACGGGATTGCCAGACAGGAAAGACATTAACATCAGTCAAAGTGAGACTACGGTGGGACGGTTAGAACGAAAGAACGAAGTGAGGAAAATTAATGGAACTTTCAAGAAGGAAAGGGGATGGAGGGAGGGGGCGCGAGAGAAATAAATTTAAACTTTTATCCTTTTGAGGGATAACTTTTCTTTCTCTCCGAGATAATCGATCGATCAATCAATCACGAATTTTTTGACTATATAACGCGCTCGGACCACTTGTAATATCGATCGCGATGAGGATGGGGGTTAGGTTAGTGCGCGAGCTTTGAGAAAAACTTGTCGGTCGTAAAGATTGCGTCAAATTGATAAGGATGATATAGTGAACGGATGAGGTCGCGCCTATCGTCGTGACCCGAGATAACAGGTAAAGGGTTAACAGCTATCGACGACATGACGAATTTCTTAGTCCCTAATGAGAATTATACTGTTTGTTATGAAAAAAGAAAATTCCATTTTTTTTAATTAAATTTTTTTTTTACAAGTTTTAACATTCCTTGAAATTGCAATCTGCTATACAAATTAATTTGTTATTAAAATCGTATTAAATAAATAATTAATTGAAGTTATTCCGTCCATATAAAAATGTGTATTTGTTGCGAAGTATTATTTTTATTTCATTTTTTTTATTGATAAATTATAATAGCTGTTTCAATCTGGTAAATTCAAAGAAAATTAAATCGAAACATTAAAAGGCATCGGGAATAATTGTCCTGAAGGACTTCGGTCAATGGCCAATTGACCTCTCACAATGTATTATTAAAAAAAAAACCAATTATATATTTATTGAATGTACACACGGTAATCGGGGCCAATAAATGCAAATTACTACCATTATTTTTCTTTTCGAAAAAAAAAAAAAAAAAAAAAAAAAAAAAAAAAAAAAAATCGAATTTTTATTTTGCGATTTTATCAATTTCGGTGCCAAAAAAATTAATTCTCCTTTGCCGGAAAATCGCTCCAAGTTTAGTACCAAAAATCGGTTAAACACACATTGGTAATTCGAGACTTACATTATAGACGTGCATGAATTTCAATACAACACAACCAGTGCGTAAACTGATATAGACGGAGACTCGCCGATATATTATTATCGTCTAACAAGAGAGCGCAGCTGCACTATTGATTCGACTACAAATCTTGTTTTACGATATTATCGGAACAGATTACAGCCGAACCGTTGCGTGTGCGTATATTTCCTCGTATGTACTTCTAAATCGAGAAACGACGCCACACACTCGTTTCAATTTCATTGCCGCTGTACCAACGCCGCTCGTTCCTTGTCGACTTGTAACGATGTACCGATAGGTTTTTTTTAATTATCCAATTTAATGCAACGTTCTCGAGAATCGATTGTCGCAATTACATCGTACCGATCGATATCAACGGCGTTAAATTATTATCGTTATTCCTCGATAATTCTTTTTCGATAATTCGTTATCGTTGATTTTTTTTTTTTTCTTCTTCGAGATACAACGTGAAACGCAACGAAATTTTTCGTGTTGTGACAATCGAGATTGGTCGCTCGGTAGAGACGAGTGCCAAAACATAGTCGCATGTTTAATAACTAGCAGACCTTGAACTCTTAAACTACTGACCCAGATTGATCGCTGTCCCGCGCAATACGCTCGCATTACCCTAACGTCGTTGATGTCCTTTTTTATCGACGCGTTTTGCAAAGACGATTTTTACAATCGAGAGATCATTCGGAGGTACACGATCGCAAAGTATATTAAAACGGTAATAAATTATGTCAGGTTTATAATAATAATCTTACATACAACGTTTATAATAATAATAATAATAATTATTATTATTATATACATCGCGGAAACTTTTTCTTTTTATTTAAATTTTCAACTCGTTATCTTAAACTTCAGTATATCTGTTATACTCATATTGAAATTTCGCTGACTCGCGTATATTAATATTCAATTAGCATATATTAAATGAAGTATAGATACATGAATTTCAATAGTTAGTGTAGTAGAATCATCGCGTTAATAAAAAAAAATGTAGAAACATGTATTTCGACTATATTAAATTAGATATTAAATTCGCGATAAAAATCGTACTGTGAAGTAATTTCAATTTTAAAATTGCTGTATTGTAAATTTGATTCTCATTAAAGTAGTAGTAAATTTATTCAATTTTTTTTTTTTTTTTTTTTTTACAATGTATCAATGTTCCCTCCATAAAATTCGAGTGCGTAGTGTAGAATCTATCTGTACTTGTCTCGCTTCCCGCGGTCTCTCAGGGTCGTTTAATTTAAGAGGGATCTCGGGATACGCGGCGAGGTTCTCGCCGACTAACGGGTCGTCGTCGGCCACGATATAGCTACCTAGTGAGACAACTCTCCTCCGCTAGGTAGGTAAACGGCAAACGCGGTTTAATTGAGACACGGAGAGTCGGGGAGAGAGGGAGAGAGTAGAGAAGCCCACCTTCGTAATCCAGGATTGTTTCGACCGAAGGCCCTAGTAACCGCTTCTCCAACGGCGCGCTGCTCCTCTCGCTTTCGCTCTCTCTGCGCCCATTGAGAGCAGAGAGACCGCATCGAGTTATCCAAACTAGTCAAGTCGACTAGCTTAGTTTACTTGCGGTGGGACAAACTAGATTGCTCCGAATCGCAATAATGCGATTCGCGGTCTACCGAACAAACGACTGTGAAACTTCCTTCAATTTCAAAGTGACTATTTGTTTCTCCCTTTTCTTTTTATTCAAATTTCTTTACGAACCTTACATACATCAGAGAATTAGAAAAGTTTGCGAACGCTAAAGTTTATTTAAGATTTTCATCCCGACGATGAAAAAGTCCATGAGACGAATATGTGTATACATAATGATAGTTCTCCGAGCTTCACGAAGCTGCGAGACAGAGCGAGAGTCTGCGTACTATAGTGTAGTCCACTCGGGCCATCGGTCGGACCTTATACTTAGGTCATTATTCCCTGGGATATGGAGAGAATCACCTCTCTCATTACGTTCCTTATTTTTCGTTATTACAATCTTTTAATACGTTACTCCTGACCCCCTCGTCCCCTATCATTACGTCTATGTCCAGTCCTTCCCTCCCTCCTCCTCCCCCCCCCCCCCCCCTTCCTTTACTGGTGCCCGCCACTCTCACCACAGCCCTCTACTTCGGTCCTCCTTCCCTTTTTCTTCTCCACCCAATAGACTTTTTGCAATATGCAAATTATATTTCATTAGAGATCGTTTTAGAATTATACGTGTATCATCAGCGATGCATACTCTGTCTTGTTTCCTTGCACTCTGTCTGCACCTCTCTATACTCGATTCTTTTCCGCGTGCAGCCATAGACCCGTAGCTTCATAAGCTGTGTAATGATCTGCAGACTTTACTCGCCCGTCAAGGACGGCAGGTAAACCGACCGCTATTGCTATATCGTAGTCCTTTCGATTACTGTTGCCGCTGCTTGGATGAGCTTCTCTTCTCCATTATGGTATCACTGTATCTATGTATGTTACAGGATAGTGTTTGCTATGTGTGGATTAATATACCTCTTGCAACAGAGTATAAAAGGGAATGTATGCTTTCGTTTATGAGAATATATCTATTTACGATAGAGAGACCGCCCCGATGCGTGATTTTGTACATTTACGCGCAGCTGCGGTCGTTGTCACTTCATTAAAGATTTTTCATTAAGTCCCGACTGCCCGTCGAGGTAAAAGGGTGTTATGCGTTTTACCGAAGTCGAAGAATTTTTTTTTTTTTTTTTCCCATGTATTTTCATGCATTTTCGACGAATTGGCTTAAGGGGGTGGAGTCAACTAAATTATAGCGGTGCTCGCCAAAGTATGGATTTTTCGTCAACATCGACACGAATATATGAAAATCGTAAAATGTGGGAAAATGTTTGAAAAATTTTTCTGTCGGTTGAAAAAAATATGTTGTTCACCGGTTTCTCGAAAAAAAAAACGGGTTTACGTGTTTTTATTTCGGTGTACATTTATATACTACTATTTTTTGTTTATAATAATAACTTCGATTCTGGGAATTTTTTATTTTGCAAAGAATGAAATAAAAATATTTTAAAAAAATTGTGAATTATTAAATAATTATTCGCGTATTCCCACGCGTAATGATGAATACATCTCGAACACTATAATATGCGAATAATTATTTGTTACTTCACTATTTTTTGTTAATACAGTTTCCTCAATATTACACAACTTCTTTAGTCGGGAGTATTTTAATTTGTATAAAAAAAAGATCAGTAAGCTGTTTACCTAAAAAAAAAAAGATTTATCGAGGAATATGAACTAATTATAGTTCGGTTAATCGGCTTTGAGCGATTACTGAATAGCAGGATTGAACAGAGGTTACAGAGACCAATTAAAATGGGTTCGGTACATTTTATAATCGATGTACGGAATCGCGTCGTTCATAAACGCGTACAGGTTCGACAGCTGCTCGCAGCGGTTGAGTATTCATTTGATCGACGTGTGTAATCACGAATGCGTTACGTGAACAAAAAGAATACGATGACGGACACAACACACGCATCGGTTGGGACTGCTAACCGACGTGACGATGCCGCGTAGAGGGACATCGCGCGAGAGAGAACTAAATGACGCCAACGACCTCCCATTTATTCTAATTCGAGTTCGTTAAACACGAATTACTTACAAAATCGCTATCGCAACGACCAATTGCTTTATTAGCTTGGTACGAAACAAATTAGAGGGCATCGCGGTCGGATAAGAAAAATCATAAATTGCCCTTTTTTTTTCGGAATAATTTAACAAATTCCCGACGTCTCTGTGTCAATTTGTCGTTCGCGAAATAAATTCTCATCTCTCTGGGAATTAATTATTTTGGTGAATATTATTGGATAACGCGTAATTCAACGAGGTCGGATAATAAGCAATGAATAATTATGGATTTTATATGAGCGATAGTTGTATTTCGTAAATACATACATCGGTAAAGCAAGCGTGAGTCTCGTGTGTAGCGATATATATATATAGCGCGCGGAGCAAGCAGCGTATCAAACAGCAAAGCACACACTAACGAGAGCCCCTATAAATTATCCTCCAAGGCTAAATGAAGTCGCAATTTTCGCGACGATCATTCTAGACCGACGATGAGTTGGTCGTAGAGCAGCTAACCAGTGATTCTCAAATGTTCTCATCGGAGTACATTCGTGTCGCGTAACGTTGACACACCGAAAATAATGTTGAAAATTATGCAAATTAAATTTGCGCATCGCTTCCTCCGTTTTTTTATCAACGTTCACACAGTTCCGCTACGAGAATGTCATTCAACAAATTTTTGGCTCTCGTGGAGAGGAAGCTTCGTAAACGCCCATTAAAATAAATGAGGAAACGATGCGAAAATTTAATATGCATTTTTTTTTAATGACTCGAGGTAATCACCAGTGTGACCCGAAAAAAAATAGAATTCAATTTTTTTTTCAGCCGACACTATCTGACGCACCCAAAAATCTCAACCATATATGATTTTTCCACGTTTTTCAACATTCTAGATATGTTTTATTAAAATTTCGAACTTTTTTTTTTTTTTTTTCGCCAAACTAACTTCGCACTATTTTAATTTATATCCGGAACGACTGAGTTACTGATAAATGGCTTTAAGCTTCGATCTCCAAACTAACAAAGTTGCAAACTACTCGCAGTGGCTGCACGTTCGTTGAGGATAAACTCGTGACTCAGTTGAGTCGCGAAACTAATCGTTGCTTGTCGGACGCTTAAAAAAAACGAATACTACTAATGGACATAGCACAGGGAACACTGGGAATACTCTGGAATAATGGTAAAAGCGTGACGAAATATATTCGACTATCTAATCCGGATCGGTCTTCGTGCTCTCCGCGATCTGCGAAGCTAATCGAGTCAGGAACTGGATGGTCCTCGTGAAATATAAAGGCTTCGCGATCAAAAGAGAAAAATAGAGAAAGAGCAGAAGAGCTGCACGAATTCTGATGTACTGTGACAAATAATTGGTTCGAATATAAAAAAAAAAATTTAATAAAAAAAAATCAAATATATATCGATTGAAATCGCTTTGGAAGAGAGTCGATCGAGAGAGGAATTTCAAACTATAGTATAGTATATTCAGGAACTGGACGGTCCTCGTGAAATATAAAGGCTTCGCGATCAAAAGAGAAAAATAGATAAACAGCAGAAGAGCTGCACGAATTCTGATGTATTGTGACAAATAATTAGGTCGATTATAAAAAAAAAAAAAAAAATTGATTAAAAAAAACAAATATATATATCGATTGAAATCGCTTTGGAAGAGTCGATCGAGAGAGGAATTTCAAAGTATAGTATAGTATATTCAGGAACTGGACGGTCCTCGTGAAATATAAAGGCTTCGCGATCAAAAGAGAAAAAATAGAGAAACAGCAGAAGAGTTGCACGAATTCTGATGTACTGTGACAAATAATTGGTTCGATTATGAAAAAAAAAAAAAAAATGTAATTAAAAAAAAAACAAATATATATATCGATTGAAATCGCTTTGGAAGAGTCTATCGAGAGAGGAATTTCAAACTATAGTATAGGAAGGAGCAAAAGGAGTGCTGAGTTGCGGTTGTCGTGACGTTGCGCAATCTCGAGCAAAAACGTGCCCGTCATTATTCAATTACGTTACGTGGCATGACGAAATCCCCGCGCGCTATTGAATAATTACAATCTCGATGTGAAACCGCGTTTGTCCGCTCGTCGTTGGCTCTCTCCAAGTTCCGCAGACATTTTGCTTGGCAATGTGCACTTTGCTTACGAACGCTTCGCGATATCCACGGTAAAGCTTTGCATTGTGTCTAAACTCAGATATGCTCGACTCCCCTTCCGCAATGCGATCGCAGCCTTACAATTCGTTTCATTCAACTGTGCGATGAGTTCCTTGTGAAAAATACCATTATCATAGTACCACTACGTAGTAAAATCATGCAAAGCCTATGTAATACAGAGTGAAAACAGTTGTGTGAAAATCGTTTGATGCGTTGTGCGAAAAAGACGAAAACAAAAAAAATCGTATGATTACAACACATCGTATCGTTGCCATCGAGGCAATTACGATTACTGCACTCACGAGATATTTTCTGTTTATTGAAATATGATAGACGTTGAAACGATGTTGAAAAATCAAGGAAGACGAGTAAACATGCAAATGTTATCATTTACATACTACTTCGGAGTATAAAATCGTTTAGCTGATACCTATTGCAATTCCTTTCAGTCACGTATGAGCGCAATTTGCAGTGCAACGTTTAATTTCTCTTAAAAAAAAAAAAAAAAAAAAAAAAAACGTTTGCAAAGTTAATGGGAGATAACAATTGTCGGTTGTGATAACGTTTCAGCATTCCTTAGAATCGGTTGGATATTTCCGCGATTGAAAGTGTTATATTGTGATCGTGACTGTTGTGTGCCTATAATACCGAGATATTTACGAGAGTTTAAGATATAGCGACCAGTTTTCACAGAGAGTGACACAGAGACCAGAAGGGGGGACGGGGAGGACCAGTCATCGTGTTGAATTGCCTTGAACAATAATAACCATGATCCAACGTTATTACACATTCGCTCGTGTAGTAACGTCTCCGTATCCGCTTCTATATATCTCCCACACTATATAGTACACGGTACAGCACGCTAACTAATACACGAGATACTCGAATAATTCATCGAGCGGATACATACGCAACTATTAAATTTATTTTTCCATCAGATCCGCCAGGATGCGAAGGAAGTGAGGAATCAATTAGTTTGAAATCAAGTCGTTCGAGACAATAAAAAATAATAAATACGAATAATGAGTACGGTAACTGCGTTCGAATCTTAGACTACGGGAAGCTAATAATTCTTATTAAAGCAAAACTCCGAGAACTCCTTAAATTCGATGAAATTTTATAAGCGATTTTTTTGGCAATGGAAAATGCATATTTCCGGTACTGGAATTTTCAAAATGCAGAGAAATAAATTTTGAGTTTTTCGAGATATTTTTCGCAAAAAATAAACACGATAATATGATTTTAAAAAAATTTTCAATATATTTTATGCCATGGCGCATACACATTTGTTTCCGAACAGAATAGTTTATTTGAGGTTAGTTTGGAAAATGGATATTTCTGGCACTGGAATTTTGAAAGTAGCAAAGAGAAATAAAGTTGCAGTTTTTATAGTTTTTGTAGTTATATTTATAGGATTTAAAAAATTTATTGTTGATACTGCGGCATATTTAAATTTTTTCTCATTTTTTTTACGGGAACACGAAAAAACGCGGAAAAGCGGTTGTCCCGTGATGCATACTGGAGGAATCCATTTCCCACCCAACAACTATTTTTCATGGAAAAATGTCTAAAAAATAGATGAAGCGCTAAAATAATTGGTGATTCATGTGTAGATGAGGTCGAAAATTCTATTTCCAGAGTCCCATAAAGTGTTAATCTGTTCCAAAATATGTACGAAAATTACAGGTATCTATTATTGATCGGTGAGCAAAGTTTAGATCATTTAAAGTTGACTCACGGATATAGTCTAAAGCCCTTGGGAAATAACTTACTTTAGCAATGAATAAAAAAAATATTCGGACATATTTATACTGACTGACCTTCATCAAAAAACTGGAGCGCGAACTATTTTTCGAAAGTTAAAATAGCTCCGCATTCTCATTTTCACGATACATCTAGTAACTCGGTAGTTTCAATACATGGAGCAAATTAAATAATATTCTCAGAGAGAATCGATCCCTAAGAGTAATAAATACGTTATTTTTGCCTCTGCGGCTCAATTAACAGCTGAAATAATAAAGATTCCAATGAAAGATTGACTCTTTCAATTTTAGTTCGTATTTGTATAGAAATATCGCGAGAATCTCGGGAGCGTTATAACGACAAGTTAAATATAAATCGATGATCCAGATACATCTTCGGCTAATTCGGGACATTACAACAGGATAATAACCGGCAATAATGTCATTTTAATAATATAAGCCCCGCAACATTATAAAGAAACGGGTTATTCGATTAGTTTTCAACATCTTAATCATGTAGATTACTCGGTAGAATACGACATATTATGGATAATACTATGTAGAGACAGAGTCGTTTGTCCAGTTCTGATAGCCGAAGAAAAAAAAACAGTCCGAAGCGAGGTCAGCGAGATTGAAATTAATGTCGATTACTGCTCGACTGCTCTGTGCAATGACGACGACGACGTTGACGATGACGAAGGCTCCCGCGAGGTTGCAATTAAGCGACCGAGTAATATTTTCCTCCAAGCGGTGTACACGCTTTTTTTTTCCTCTTATCCTCCTTCGTCTTCTGGTTCCATTTTCAAAACTCTCGCGCTTTCTCTCTGACCGCTCATTCATCACTCTCGTAAGTTCAATCTCTCGTTTCTTGTTTGTTACACGAAGACGCGTTTATTTTCAGTCAAAAATTACACGAACGTTTTTCTACTTACATACTTCATGGAAATATATGTATTGAAAAAAAATCGCAAAAATATACGGTATGCTGTACTTTATGTTAGTATTATAAATCTATTTCAGCGAAAAGTTGGATATCCAATATGGAAGTTTTTTTATACGGAAATATATAAAAACAGTTGTAAGATAAATAATGTATTGATTTATTATGCGTATAATATCATATAATAATAATAATGTATGTAATGCATTGACGCAGAGCATCCATACAAAATGGAAAAATATATATTAAAAAAAAATGTTTTTTTAAAATAAGCGTATATAAAATATGTATATACGTCATACAGATCGCATCTTTTTTGATTTACGTATTTTATACAAAATCCGCAATATATGTAAAATATATTTAAAGCAGTGAAAATTTCGGTGGGTAATATAGATTTTATGCATTTGTCGAATAGATGTGACATATATTTATCAAAACTTTCATTTATACATACGAAATATATTCAAAATAAATTAAACATAAATTTGTAATATATTTCTCGCGTATATTTTCGATATGAAAAAATTCCATGAACGATCGATCATATTTGGATAATAATTTTAATTTCCGAACAGAATATTATAAGTAATTTAAACAGACATTCGTTATGGTATTTTAGGTGACCGTATGCAGTTGTTACAATACAAGCGATGACGAGCGTTTGCTGTTGCAACAGATAATAATCGATAACAGTATGTGTAACAGGTGCAGCCCGCTCATGTCGAACTCAGCGTTCTTTGGCGTTTGTATACATCGAAAGACTCGAGGCGTGTCGGGTTCATCTGAAATGGAACAGTGGAGAAGAGCGTTCGTTGAGAGAAATGTCAACAGCTCGGGCGTCTGTGGTCATTGACCTGTCTCTCTCTCCTTCTCTCGTTCTCTCTTCGTCTCTCCTTCTAACGGCCGCTCTCTTCGAACGACAAGAATCGTCGGATGTTGGACTGCTGCCGCCGCCGCCGTCCCTCTCGCGACCCCCACGGAACCATCCGCCATTGCCATCGCTCCTCGCCACGGAATTAAAAAAGTTTTGTTTTACCGCCCCGGTATTTGGCCGTCAAGGCTTTTGCTTCGCGAAATTGAAGGTACATCGGGTATCGATATATGGTCTCTCCTTTCTCCAGTTTCGTTTCATCGATTCACGATTTTTTTTTTCTTTCTTTTTTTTTTTTTTTTTTTTTTTTTTTCGAAATGCCTCCCGGCCTTCGTATTTGTAGTCGATCGCGAAAACATTGATTTTGAAGCACGAATCACGATATCGTTGATACGAAGCCGACTATCGCGACGTATTAATAATCGTCGTTTGTTAAAAGCGCGAGGGCGCGGAGTAGACGGTGTGTTTTGGAGCGGCCTTGACTAGGATTCGCTCCCGGCGTCGTGTTCGCACGAGAGAATCCATTAACAATGTTTTCGAATACTCCGAACAAATATTGATTTTACAAATTGCACAGCTGATAATCATCACGACCCCTGTGTTATCCCTCCGTTGAAAGAAAAATCGTTCGCAAGAGAATTCTGAATACTGGAATATATTCGGTTGGGTCACGTTGATTTCGCGAAAATGCAATCGTTCTCCATTTGTGTTTTAACCCTTTTGAGGGCAAAATTCGGAAAACCTGTTAAATTCGATAAAACTTTATAGGAGACTTTCCGTCAATGCAGAATAAATATTTTTTGGCACAGAAATGTTCAAAATAGTAGAAAAAAATTTGATGTAAAGGGTCGAAATTCCAAAAAATCAGACCAATCATAGCTACTGTTTTTCTAATCGTTTTTCAATATTTTGGAACATTGCCAACATTTTTGACAAAAATTACGAAATTTTTTTTATTTTTTTTTTTTAACGAAACCAAAGTTTCCTTTGTGAGAAATCAAAACCAGTTATTCGTGGCACGTCTGACGACGAGGTGGAAAATCCGATCTATTCCCTCGGAATCTATAAAGACTTAAGTCAGGAAAATGTTCCAAGAAATTTTATCTCAATCGGTACAATTTAAAAAATTATATTCATCCAACCGTCGATTATTACGACCTTTCAATATTTATTCACCATGTAATTAGGCTGAAAATTGCGATTCCGTTAGGATTATTCTCCGTAGTGTGTCTCTTGTTTTGCAGTCGACTCGATGCGTTGTTGATTCTCTCGCGCACGAGGCTTCTTCGGCTGAAATGCACAACGACACGAGTGTGCATCTCCTCCACCTTACCAACGGATATCCATTACCGGACCTTGCGAACATCTTCAAGATTACAATGTTTGCAGAGAGTCTCGCGACTCGATGCCGCCGGGCGTCTTGTACTACGGACACAGCACAATCGCAATGGTACACCGAGAGACGAATAAGGACCACTTACTCGGCCCAAAGTCCGAGAGCGAAGGCGACGGAAAAGAAACTCAAGAAAGTTTCCATCTTCGAAAAGTTTCGAGTACCACTTGCCTGCCACTATCATTGCTGCCGTGTGCTTGCGCTTCTTCCTCCACAACGAAATGCTACATTGCAGTTACGACGAATAAACGAGTCTTGTTAAACACTTTTCTTCATAGAGAAGCAAAATATGCCCGCGTAGAACCCGGAGGCATTTTAATCTCGAGTTAAATAACACTTTTAATTGCTTCCTACAGTTCAATCGTTCTTTTCCATTTTTTAAAAAAGCTATTATTGTTGTTATCGTTGTTGTTGTTGACGTTATTGTATTTGCAATTTGCAAAGAGAGCTCGGGAAGAGAGGGGTATGTCTGGGGTTCCTTCCATTACTCCCCCCAGTCGCCATGCTCGCCCCTTCCATCGAGGATTTTTTTTCCATTATTCCACTCGACGCTGTGTCGGTAGCCGTGGGCCGCGCTTCAATCTAATCGGACTCGCGGCCGCACGCTATTCGTACACGAGCTCGATGTTGAGTCGCGGGCGGGTAGGAACCGCCGCGAAGGTACGAGAGAGAAGAGAAAACCGGGAGAGGGGGAGGAGAAACGGTGAGCGGCGACGGCGGGCAATATTTTAGCAGAGTTATTACCGAGTTATTCTGGAATTGATGGCCGCCGCGTAAATCATCCCGTCAGAATTGATGTACGAACGTATAGTATCTGTATACGTATATAGGTTCGCGAAGCGTCCCGGTTTTTTTTTTTTTTTTTTTTTTTTTTTTTCTTTCTTTTTTGCCCCGTTCCTCCGCTTATTCTTCTCATTCTTCCGCGCCCTTGCTTCGGCGCAACAGCATCATCAGCATCATTTCGTACAGCCATAGCTCGGGGGATCGGTTACAAGCTCTTGGTTGGTGTATTGTCACAAATCTCCATTGACTCGACGAAAGATATATATGCCAAGAGGGTCGATTGAAATTGTAACTGCAGTTGGAAGAAATCACTCACGGAAAAGGGAGGGTGGTATGGTTTGCTCTTGGTGACTCCAATCGTTATCTTCTTGCTTTCGTTTTTTTTTTTTTTTTTATTCCCGTGTCGTAGGTACGTATGCGGATCACGTAGAGCCGTTTATTTCTTTCCATTTTTTTTTTGTTTCACCGAACAAAGAGCCCCCGCGGTAGAAGAACTTTTTTTCCCCTCTATCGCACATCGTTTCAATTCTTTTTCTTTTTTTAAGTTCCGCGCTTCGCGGGATCAGCAACGACAACTACAAACTTATGAATACCGTCTTTATTCGGAGAGTCGTCGAAGAAAACGACGGTGTTTCGCGATATTTTCACGGGCTATGACCCGGCGAATGCCGGTATAGTTTATAAATATGAAAAAAAAAAAGGCATTCAGAATAAAGATGAGTATCGTCTTTTTTTTTATTATTATTATTCTAGAACAACGAAGAACACTCGCAAAACGGAGAATAATAAATATCATTCGAGAAACAAGCAGCTCGTAGATTATGCTATTCTCGTCGTGCAGCGTGCTGCATTGTCTAGTGGAAAACGTGCCTCGAATGTGAGTGACTTGTCATTTTGACTATTATTAAACGCGTTGAATAATCATGATACACGGAGGTGTGATGGCATATATCCCATAAGCTTCTCAGAACACGAGTGGGTAGTTAGATTTACGACGAATACCTGCGGCAGATCGATTACTATTGATTGTCTTACCCTCGACATGTACGGAGAGGAAAGTTCGAAAAAAAAAAAAAAAAAAAAAAAAAAAACATTGGGTAGAGATGCATCTATGAAGACTGAAATTACGGACGTTCGCACGTTTGCAGAATTCTCATTGACCCCTGACGAGGCAAACCGGAACTCTCGAGGATTCTTCATCGGAATCGCACACATCCGTTACTCGAGTTCATCTTTTTCTTTTCAAGGATATTAAATGTATTTGTGCAGAAATGAGTTAACGATTTCTCAAACAGTCCAAACTCTCGGAATTTCATTATGGAAACACAATGCCGAATTGTACAAAAAATCTAATTTAATTGGCATGCCTCGCGGGAACATAGTAGTAGAAAAACGGGTAAAGAATATTCGAGAGGTGAAGAAACGAGCAGCAGACGAAGGGCGAGAGGGTAGGGACACCGTGAAGGAGTGTACGAAGGCTGTTGAAGGCTTCATCCGACAAACCAAGACAAGTAGCAAGCAACAAGTGGGATCTGTCGCGGGGGTGTTAGCCAGGCTGTTCGCCAAGCGGCAGCAAAGCAGAAGCACGAGTAGTACGAGTAGCACGGGGTTTGCCTCGGCGTAGAGCGGTTGCGAAGCGTTTCCTTTCGTTCTCTACTCCGCTACTACGCTTCCGGGCAGAGAGAACACGTACCGTCGACAGCCCTCTCGGCTCAAAGTACTCGACTGGTCAGAGAGAGGAAAAGAGAGAAGAGAGGAAGAGCGAGAGAAAGTGAGAGAAGGAGATACCGAAAGGGCGGTCCACAACGCGGGCCGCCGAGAGCACCTTATCCACCTTCCCTACACCCGGCTCTCGCTTTCCGTGGCGTGTCGCCCTCGCGGCCCGAGCCGGGATCAGAGAGCACCGTGGGCACTATCACCATCAGTGGAGAGCCCGCGTTACAAAACGGCAACAAGGGAATTCTCGAAAGCTGTGCACCACGTCGACCCTCCAGTTTCTTCTCTCCCGGCTTCTTCGACTGCTCTCCTCTTCACCACACCGCGCGTACTTTAATCTGATTCCATTAAAGTGACCGCGAGCGGCTTCTCTGTCTCTCATTCTCTCATTCTCAGTCTCGAGTATCTGGCGGAAGGAAAAAAAAGAAAAAATATGGACGACGACAGTCCGTTTGCTTCGGATTCGTTGGACCTCTCGCAGAGCTGAGAAGCCGATTCACACAATCCAACTAAGGGTCGCGACGAAGAATCGAATGGAGGGAACGAAACGAGAAAAGACAATGAGATTAAATCTGATAAATGACAGTGGACCGTTGAGAAGAGAGAAAACGTCGTTGTTCGCTGAAAAGTTAGTGATCGTTTTACCTCAGTCTTCGAAAAGGATTCGGATCGTTTGGCGATCAGCGGAATATATAGTGGCAAATTAAGGGTTGAGATTTAAAATTTGTCGATGGATTATGCTGTAATTGATTATTTGTCTATTTAGAACGGAAGTAACTTACCGGATGACGCATCCAAGTGCCGGCTGGTCGCTGTAAAAAAGGACATAACTTCTCATAATTTTGTGCACCTAACGTCATTAGATTGTGCGAATTACGAGATGAATATTAAAAATTGCTAATTGGCGTATAAAGAAAATAATGAGAAACTGATTTTTTTTTTACAAAATAACTGACTACAAAGCAACTGCAATACGGCAAGATAAGGGAGAAGAAAAAAGCTTCGATGAAATAAAATAATAATAAAATCTAATAAAAAGAAAAAAATATTTCGATAAAACCATAGAGTTCCGATATCGATTGAATTTGCTACTTATGATTCTGCAGAAAATAGAAATTTAAATCTGTCGTCTCAATAGTAAATTACTAACCCCGTCATTCGGAACAAAAACAGCTGTCCGAGTGGTAACGTATGTAGATACATCGCGATTGCGCAATAGACACGATAGATCGAAGATAAAACGCAAAACATCCTTCGCGCTGAGTTCGTTATTCGCTCGAATGTGCATCAAGACAGCTGTGTTCGCGAATCGCCTACAAGTAGGTTAATGCACGAGATTTGAAATCGTTATTGCCGATAAACAATTCGCGGTATATTCGCATATTCCCATTGCCCGGGATGCATTCCCCGGAGGCATCGGCTAATCGAACGCGTTCGTTCGACTATCGACTTTCACGAGGCAAACAGCGAGCTTTCCAATTCCGTTTTTCTTGTTTTTACTCTTTTGTAATACAGCCGCCCACCTGAACGCTTTCGTACCTATTTTTCTCTTAATTTCAATTTACATAATGTTCCTCTTCCGCGATGTCGTATTCCGGAGTTAACCAACACGGCGCGCAACGGCGTACAGTTACGTGTATATATTCTCATCGATTCTGCATATTTTATATGTTTGCGGGGGACACCTTTATAGGATAGAATCTCACTGGGGAAGCACACTGTATACCCGGCAACTATTGCCTCTTACGGATTAGCAGTTAGCCATTAAATAACACCGATAACAGGCAATTTACGAGGTCGTTAAAGCCGAGCGACCTATTGCCAAACGATTTTCGATAGCTCCAGCGCGACGTGACACCTTGGCGTAAGGGGGGGTGGAGGGTAGCAAACGCGAACGTGGAATTGCCGCACTCTCACTTGCCTCGAGTGCGTAAGCTCGACAGCCGTCGAGTGGTACACCGGCATAACTATCCGTGTACTAATACGCCAAGTGCTCTCGTATTACCCGCATCGAGTACTCGACAAAACTAAGGAGACATAGATATAACTATAACGTTCATCAAGCCGGTGAGATGAGATCATTAGTTGTGCAGAGGTAAATCGTAGGATGAGAGAGTATATTAGCCAACAAAGCGGCGATAATACTAAAAGATTAATTAGCGATAGTTTTTAGATTCTATGTAGGTATATGTACATTAAAACGATACGCATGAGAACAACGGTTGGAAATAGAGAGGTCGGAGAACAGTGGGGCGAAATGGACATCGGAGAAAACCGGGTAAATAGCTGAGAAAATATTTAACGTAATATTTAACAAATATGAGACTTACGAAAACATTTTTACAGTAAATGCGTGTTGCGCGTATTTTTTTATTCAACTGCTCGCGTATGGGTGACGTAAATATATATACGTCCGACATTTTTTACGAGTAATTACCTTCAAACGGTCCGTTTAACAATAAAAACTTGTGAAAAAATTCTGAAAAAAATTACAGACTACTCTCGAAATGTCGTTTTTTGGTGATCCAAAGGGAATTTTTTAATGCCTTTTCGCATATTTTTTACGAGCAAAATAGACCAACGTTGTACGCAGCCGGGTAAAAATCTCCCGTACGTGAAGAGCTAATAGTTTTTTTTTTCTTTTTCAAATTTTAACTCAATTCTGTCAGTTATTTAATGTAATCTCAAATTTTTAAAAATTCTGATTTTCTTTAAAATTTTATCTCTGATTTTTTAATTATTCCTTTATAATTATGTGTCCGGTTTGCCCCGCTTTACCCTGTCGAGAAAATCAGAGTGTAAAGTCGGATATTCAAGTGGCTCGTATCTTTGTTGCCTATGAAAGCATCAAGAGGAGGCTAATCATATCTTGTCAGCGGTATAATACTATATGCCGACCGAGTTACCACGGTAAATGCGCGAGATTCTGCAGTACAAATTGTTGTGAGTAGGTCAGCTTTAACGCGCGGAATCGGCGTAGGGTCGTCGAGGCAAGAAAGAGGGTTAGACAATTCGTTGAACAGTGTACACACCACTCCCAATTAACGACTGAAATCGCGATAACGCTCTCGCGTAATTAGCACGAATAATTGAAGCATTGTTCTGGTGTGTGTGTGTCTCGGCGACTCGGAGGACTCGACAAAATCATAATACTTCTATGTACAATTAAATTAATTGGAGGAAAATGTAATTTTTCAGAAACGGAAAATAGTTCGGATTATTAGGCAACGCAAATGTGTAAACTACCGAGTAATCATTTAAATTTTTCGATCTAAATAAAAATATTTTTTTTTTTTAAAGTCGCAGAAAAGTAATGGGAACTTTTTGAAAAACCGAATAATAAAATTTCTTTCGCGATTTACGAATCGTCAGATCTTCAAGTGTTTTTGTTCGGTGAAACAAAACGTCGTAGATTTCTCTGTAGCGTCTACGACGCCGCCAAGTATATGGATATGTATATATACATAGAGTAATTCAGCCTGTGGGTTTACCGCGTCACTTTATTGTTGTTTCCTTGCGAATATTAGTTTGCACCTATGATGAATGCTCCGGATCGGGGTGGGTAAGGCGCTCGGAAAAGTCGAGCTCGCGGCGTTAACGGAAACAAATGAAAAACCGTCCATCATCCGTCTGTAGCAGGTTCGCAATTCCTCGACGGTGCGGGGGATGTCGGGTTCCTGCGCCTTTTCACTTCGTCGCTTCTGCGCCATTGCGACATTAGCACCAAAGAATTTTCCTCAGTTTGCATTTTTCTTTCTCTCCGCTTTTCTCGTAGTTCACCACACTATGGCACGCGGCATAACAAAATGTACCGAAGTACAATACCGCGAAAGGCAATGTATTCCTTTCTCTTTCGGTATTTCATTGGCAACTTTTGTTTCCCCTTCAATCTTACGTCTCCGATTCTCAAAAAAGGTTTTTCTCAAACACACGGTTCAGTGTTACATTTGTTATAAAAAAAAAAGAACCAATAAAAGTAATTCCACTGCTGAGATCGGCGTGAGTTTGAAAAATGTAAATGTCTTAACGCATTTATATGTATACCTCACAGTAGATATCTGTATTGATTTACCTTCGTTTCTATATACTAAAAACACATGTGATTTTCCATATATTCTCATTTTTAAGTCCCGACTGCTCGCCATGGATTTAAAAAATTGTTGCAGAATTATTTTCCGCGAAATAATTACGTACGCAAAACTTCGAAATTTTCGTTTATTTCATTTTTTTTTAATCTGCAAATATTGCGTATAATTTATATATTTTTGATGAGTTCTTGGAGCAAAGAGAATATAATTTTTTGTCTCTCTGTAGGCGGGTAAGGTAGGCAAATAGGTAGATGGGGTAGAACACTGTACATAGAGAGAACAGTTCAGAGAGAAGCCTTGAGGGAGGAGAAGGCAATCCAGTTGGCCGACGGCCAGCCAAACTTGTACTTTATTCTATGTACACTTGTCGGTATATAGTAGTGTATCCCTTTAATATCTATCACTGACTTTGATATATTGTTTCACCATTATCGCGATGTAAAATTGCCAACTGCCTCGCGATAGTTATGCGGTCTTTGCCGGTCAATCAACGCGTTTCACGGTGGTAGTCAATTTATTAAGGAAAGAAAACGACGATACCCAACGGGTATTGGAAAAAAGAGATGCATTTCGTCGAAAGTTCGTGCCGTGCAATGGGAACACGATGACAAAATGAAACACGGAGAGAGTGTTGTGTCGGGATGGGAGGTAACGCGCATTGATGCAATATCCCAATGTCCCCGAAGTGCTCGTCGTTTGTCTCCATTTGAAACACGCAACGCTCACCTATTCCAGATATATCTGCTACTAATGACTATTCTATCTCTAATATCAATACTACGCTGTAAAATATTTTACCTCTCGATAGAAAGGACGGCATGCATGTGCATTCGCTGTTCCCAATGCTACAATACTATAGCCATCGTGATATTAAATTAGCAATTGAGTTTTAAAGAAATCGCGAAAAGATTAAAGTTTTCACAAAAATGATCAACGCATTCTAATATTTTACGTGTTTGTTACCTATAAATTATATATAGTTATCCGGGAATAATCTTTTCAATTACAACTTCCGAATTTATGGCAATTTTTTTTTACCATATATTTACGTTTTTGTTTTTTTTTGTAAAAAATTTTTTTTCGGAATTTTAATTAATAAAAAATGTTTAGAATGTACCAAAGCATTGAAAAATGAAATTTATATTATTTATAACTTGTGAAATTTATCAAGTTTATTAAGAGATCAATACTTCTTGTTTTATTAAAATTTCTATGAAATATATGCATTCTTTTTACAGATTTAAAATTACTCTGAATTTGTGGGTTTAACATTTGCGATATGGTAAAGTGTAAGCTGTAGACAGCGATTTTTCGTGGCAATAACGATGGCAGAGGCGGTAACGCGTTCATATACCTTATTCTCAACCTTTTTCCGCAGATGAAAGGCTCCCATCGTATGATGGATTTTCTCTTTTCACCGGAGATGATGTACACGTAATAACTCAATCCTCGAAGGGCACTATACGCCCGAGTGCACAAAAATCGATGTGACTTTCGTTACTCTTGCTCTTCAAAATGTTCTCCGAAATTCAATTCCTCTAGCATTACATTCGTGCGTTGTCCGTCGTATTTTCGTTAATTTATTCATTACGGATCGATATTTAATTAACGTGTGTGGTTTCTACCGCAATTATATCTGCGATCCTTCCTGCTGAAGTCGCCGCGCTTCCATCGATATCATACAGGATAACAATCACTTCCGGATGTGTCATTAATGCAAAAAAATGAATACTTCGCTGTGTCACGGACGGTCGTTGACTCGAGACTTAGGCGCAAGTCGCCGTGAGCTCGTAAATAATGTAAAAAAAAAAAAGAAGACTGAGATTACACATCGTGTATAGAGTACATCGTACATCGAAGAGCCGAGAACCGACGAGTTATGGAGGAGAGTCTTCGATATCATTCGAGCATCTAACATGCACGGCAAGAGAAAGAAGAATAGAAAGTGGCATAAATCACAAGTTCGAAGGCCTACTCCGCGACACTTGCGACACTCGCGATATCTTTCTGTACACTGCATGCAAGCAGAATCGATATGCGACCCACTATCGATGATGTACTTTCGAGTATCATAGCTTTGATAATGGACCACCGTAAACTAAAGTATCTCGCGAGAGGGAAAACGAAGTTCCAGAGTTCCGAGCGTAACACGGAAAATCATTGTTCAGCTACAGAATGTATTTTAGATACCCATATGAAAAAAAGTAGATAAAAAAAAAATTAAAAAATATGTTATTCATATTGATATATATTTTCATTATTATTAGTATATTTTCGGGCGAAAATTGTATATCACACGAAAAATAAGATTATTTCTCGATCCTCATGCGAATATTCGTATAAAATATTGGACTACGAGTAAAACAAGTATTCGTAGTCAGACAGAAAAAATACATCTGATATAAAAATTACGATTGTCAATAACTGGTCACATTTTTATTTTTGGGAAAAGTGTTTTTTTGTATTTTCAGAGTTTTCAGAGAAAAAAAAATTCATAATAGATGTCTTGCAATATTTTTTACGTCACATCGAAGGGTTAAAATAAATTAAAAAAAAAATGTATACGAAGCATTTTGTTCTGAAAATTATGAAGATTTTTTTTCAGAATATTCCCCTCGTGTTTCCCTCGCCTCTTCGTCCTCTCGGGCATAAAGCACGCGAGAAAAGTTATAAAAAGTTGAATCGTAACTCGCAATGAAAACGTATGGCGCTTTGCGCGATTTCATTTTTCCATCCGTCCGCTCTCACCGCAGCCCCCGACGCTGTGCCGTACCGACATTCTTATTCCTTCTATTTTGTTCATTCATTTCTGGCAGAGTCGCAATTGTATTCGCTGCAGCGTGCATCTCGCTTCAGCGGACGGTCAAGAAAACAAGCGAATGCGCACGAGTAATATTTACAACGGTTTGTCTTGACATCCACTTTCTTATTTACTCCAAACGCGCGAACTCTCGATAGCAATGCGTTCGCCAACGAGAAACGACATATAGCAACGAAATACAAAAAATACTCATAAATAGTAAAAAAAAAAAAATTTAATTAAAAACTGACATAGAAGAGGTCTACGAAAAAACAAAACGGATTGTGACGCAGCCAAGCAAAATAGTTGATATTACAAAAGCACCACTGCAAGTTGAAGAATTGTCGAAAAATCACGACACGATTGCGCAAGTCCAGCGTCGGATGCGAGAAGGGATGAAACAAAATCGGCGAACCGGAAGAACTTCGTGAACGTATATATCGCGATCCTTTGCGAGAGTTGCGCCAAGTAATTTAGATTATCAGGATGGCCAGAATAGAATGGCGAGGCGGCATTATGGGTCGTAAACCACGTCTCCGCCTCGTAAAGTGGGTTCATCTCTTTCTCCGGCAAAGTGGAATAACGACCAATTGCTCCGCGATACATTTGTTCTTTATCGCAATTTTTCCATTGTCTTTTCTTATCCCGAAAAATGGTCCTACAGTTTTTTTTTCCCCCCGAGTAACGAAAAATCTAAAGAACGCGACTTTGTCGTTTTTCTAGATGTTTTCTTTACGCGTGGAAATTGCCGCTGATTGGCTATTGTGTCGATGTAATGAAAACGAAACAGAGGCTTCGAAGAAATCTGGCAAAACGACAATAAAATGTTAAATAACTTGGAAGAGCGGCGGATTCCTCGAGCGAAGGGACCACCCGCGTACCGTAGCATGCGTTTGCCGCTACAGAGAGACGCGATCGATCCCGTTGATCGATCAACACGTCGACGCTGCAAGACGAGAACGAATAGGCCGAAGAAGGTGAGCGATAGTGAAACGACGAAGAGTACCTTCTCTTTGCTTCTCCGTTGTTTCAATACATCGCGTTTTTTTTTTTTTTTTTTTTTATTGCCGCCTCTATCTCTCTACGGTTCCTTGTATTTCTCGTACGTTAGCAAGAATAAAGAAGCGATTGTGCATGTTTCTTTTTTTTTTTTATAACTAACGACTGTCCGCTCGGGCAAACGACGGACTCTACGCGTTTCATTTAGATTCCGTAATTTTTCCCGGTCTACGAATTAAAGAAAGGGTCAAGCCGCGATTTTATAATCCAAGTTCCATTCCCGGTGTTGTTCGATTGCCGATCCAAGCGGTTGAAACTCTCGCACAGTAGCCGCACACAATCGTGGGGTTTTGGTCGTGAAACAAACTACAACGGCGAAGAACAAGAGGAGGAACGAAGGTGCGGAGGGAGCGCACGGGAGGAACACACGAGAACGAAGCCTTAAGAGACGACTGAATCTATGATACCGATGCTTATTCAATGCCTGTCGAATGAATAATGGGCTGCTAGTGAAATACGCCGAGACATAAATATTGTATCTGGAGCGCTATATATTACACCCTTCCTCCGTCGATTCTCGTTCGTCGTCTCTCGCTCTATTGCGTCTACTCTCTTCCTTCTATATCTCATAGCATGCGCACCCCTATCGAATGCATTATTCTGTTTCTTCTCTTGCTCTCGCTTGCTCCGGCACTTCTACCCAATCATCCATCTCTTCCCTCCTCCGTGTCTGCGTGTGTCAAAACCCACTGCTACATGGGTACACACTGCTACCGCGAGGCTTCGACTACCATAGAACTTGGTCTCGAGCTATCCGATCGAGATTGTTGCCATGGGAATGGCCGACTGCCACGATGCAGACGACCGATTCTCGTTTTGTGCACCGATTTTTCCGCAAACTCCTCGAGAAACTCCGCGATCCGCCATTTTATAATTGCCAATGTATGCAGATACCCCAATTGAAATTGTTGGTAGGAAATACCGATCGCGAGACTTTGACTGCCATAGAACTTGATTTCGAGCCATTCGATCGAAATTTTTGTTATGGGAATAGCCGATTGCCACGATGTAGATGACCGGTCCTCATTCCATGTGCCGATTTTTCCGCTAACTACTCGAGAAACTCCGCGATCCGCCATTTTATAATTGTCAAAGTAAGTAGACACCCCAATTGAAATTGTACGGTAGGAATTGATAAAAAAAATATCGGTATCCCGAATACCGATCGCGAGGCTTCGACTGCCATAGAACTTAATCGCCGGCTATTCGGTCGAAATTTTTGTCATGGGAATAGTCGATTGCCACGATGCAGACGACCGATTCTCATTCCATGTGCCGATTTTTCCGCTAACTGCTCGAGAAACTTCGCGATCACCCCGTCATTGCATAATTGCCAATGTAGGCAGACACCGCAATTGAAATTGTCGGAAGGAATTGATTTCATAAAAAAAAAAAATCATTATCCCAAATACCGACGGAAGTGAAGAGATCGAGGAGCCCGAAGCGAGACAGTTCACGGTCCCCGACTCAATCTACTTTTATACTTCCATCTCACCTTCTTCTTCTTCGTCTTCTTCTTCTTCTTCGTGCGTATTTCCGAAAACTTTCACGTAGGAATTTATTAAACTTCGGACCAAGTCGCTTAACAAAGTTTCGCACACCAGCGAGATGTACGCGACGGCACGACGGAGAAAGGAGAGGATAGAAAATCGAGGGTTGAAGGAGAGTGCGAAAGAGAGAATAGGCAAGTTACTTTCTCAAAGAAATAAAAGTTAATGGAGTTCTCAAACCTTCGTCTTCTCATTCGCTTGGGCTCTTTCTATCCTTTCCTCCCTCCACCTTCCTCGCTCGCCGTATAACTTGAACCAAAGTTATTATATCTTCATTTACTATTGGCTATCATCTAAAATATTTCCGACTTTACGTTTTTTTTTCAAAATATTTTTTCTTCACTTTTTTTTTTTTTCTTGTTTCATGAGTCAAGATTCGTGGACACGCGGAAAATCGGTAACGATCGCGTACCGATCGATCTATAATTCAGAGAAGAGATTGCATCATGCGATTGATAATTAGTCTCCGAATCGCTAGTGTTACGATTTCTTCGAAATAGGATGGCGGTGGAGCTAATTTTTTTCCATTAAGGTTACGCACACAGTCGTTTCAACGAATCGTTACGAAACTCGAGCACTAAATAAACATTACGGAGGCCCCCGCGCGAGACGACAACAACGACGATTTACTCGCTCGCTTCGTTCCCACACTGGTGCGCGCATACGCATCGATGAAATATGAGGAAAAGTGTGTCAGTCGTTGAATCTTTTATGCGCAATTTAATAGTTGTAACGGTGTTTTTGAATCGTATAACGTTAAACGTTTGAAAAGAAATATACTATAAGTCGAAGATGATAAAACAGAAAAGAAAAAAAGGAATACGAGATAAGTAAAGTTTACATAAGTATATGTCGGTTCGACAAGACTTATTCGGATAACATATACGTAATGTGAAATTTAATATGTTCTCCTTGAAGTGCGCGGGATGCATTATGGCAAAAAGAACGGTAAGGGGGTGTGGTGAACGACATGGTAAAACGCAGGCACTTTGCCGCGTAAATCAAGTCCTCGGCGATAACGCAAAGTTTATGTAGCTATATGTGTCTGCATGAGGCAAGTTTGGTAAATTTCTTGCAACCCTCTCTCGGCTCTCTACGGTCGTAATCTTTACGTTGCCGTAATTAATCGCTTTAAATTTCAACGATCTCACCTTTATATCGTCGTAACTCATTTGGGGCGTTTGTTTGGGACGTTTTCTCAATGTTAGGTATGTACTATTACTATTCAATGATTTGCGAACGCGTAATATGCGTTTACGCATAAATAAAATGTGTTTTTAAGCCGTTCAGACGAACCATTACCTGCGATCGTTTTTTTTTTTATTTCGATATTATTATTACGATAATAACAATAATAGTTATTATCATTATTAATAATCCGCGACACATTGAGAAAAAAGTTTATTTATAATTAACAAATGTATGGTTCGATATAACGAAATAAATGTTTAATTATTGTGAATATATATCAGTCGAATCAATTTAACTGAAATTTTTTTTATTATTTCATTATTTTTTAGACGAGAACTTTTTTTTTTTTTTTTTTTGCAGAATCCGAGTAATTGGCAACCGAAATATTGGTGCACTATGGCATTCTATCGACAATGGGTGATATCACAAAGATTTTTTCATTTCGATTTTGGATCTTTCATTTTTAACTCTCTATCGTTGATCCATATGGTTGAGTGTTCGTTTTTTCTCGTCTGCTCTTATGTCGATTCTCTTTGGTCGACACAAGGTGTTCCGGGTATATTACTCGCGCCCTTTTTTTCCTTTCCACTCTTCTCCCGTACTTTCTCATTACTCGCGGTGATGAAAGTAATTGACGTTAATGCTACTCCCCCTCTCCTCCCTGTCTACGGCTCTTCTCTTCGCGAAGCCTGTTCTCCGATCAAACGCTCTACCTACAGTCGACCCTATACACAATTTAGCCCGAGGCTGTTGCGAAAGTATATTATAGTCTCGTTGTACATTGTGGAAACACTTACCTCGCGCTATTAAGCTTTCCACGATTATTATAGTATTTTTCAGAGGGGGGGGCGCCCCCCCCCCTCGCCAATCAAGTCGGACCGAAGGGGATAAAAATTGATCGATTCTTGTCTCGTGAGACTCACCTGAAACACAGTAAGAAAAAAAAAAAACATATTCAATGAATCGTGACGATGAAGAAAATGATAATAACGTTTGGAATTCTCCGATGCCGCGGACGGTAAAGAGAAAAATACATTGTGCTAATTAAGGACGCGGAATGATCCCTCCGCGTCTATCTTCTCGTCCACCTTCTTCGTCGTCACAGATTACCCGGGCGTATACTTGGTTAACCGAGCTTTCCTCATTAACACCTATCGAAACGATCTCGTCGGCGTTTACGGTATGAAAAAAAAATTATTTAACTAGTGTACGTACAACAAGAGCGCACAAGTAAAATGGTGCCTATCGGAGAGTAGATTATAGAAACACGCCGAGGAAGAAAAAAAAAAAAAAAACCAAAAAAATGGAAAGGAAAGAGGTCACCGATCGTGAGGATCGATAAAATTCCTCGTTGCTACATTCGCTATGTTTCTCTTGCTGCATGGAAAGGTAGACGACAACACTCTTGCAACGATCGACAATTAGCTCCATCGGCAGTCACACGGTATTCTTGGCTAATCGATTCTCCTCTGTCATACTGTGCAACAATACTCGTTGGAAAGGAAACAAAAAGTAACTCGACACGATCGCGTTTCGAAACAAGCTGACCATTGGACCGAACGTTCGATTACGAGCTTCGAGTTATCACGGATCGAACCATTTTTCATACAGTTTTTTTTACGGCCGACATATTCACGTTTTTCTTGACTATCGCACATGAATTCAGTACCGAAATTTCCTCTATAGAAACATATAAATATATACCGATCTTCCGATAAACTTTTTTTCCATAAGGGATTGTGATTGTTGGCAATTCTATTGTGAGACAGCAAACCAATGAGTCTTCGTGTAAATCAAATTTAAAAAGATGTCTTGTTGCTTCAATGCACAAAGTGACCACATTTCGACATCGAATGTAAAAAAAAAAAGAAAAAAAGACGAAATCGAGAGAAATAGAGTTCAATTCTCAATTGTTCCGCAAAAGGCTTTGACGTGTCCTTCTTGCGAAAGGAATTTTCCACGTCTATTGTAGCTTAGCAAGGGAGGCGGAAACGCTCTGCCTCACTTCTGCTTCCGCTGTGCCTTAACCTTGAATAATGGAAGGGGTCTCATGCGAAATTCATGTCCAATTTAGACGCTCGGTTAATTTACGATCGGCATAGAAGTTAAAAGTTCCAAGCGGCAATTCTCCCGTACGCGGGGTTTCGCACGCTTCCTTCGCCTCGTATCCGTTGTTCCGTTTGTTCTCGTATTCTCGTGAATCAATTTTTTTTTTAAAGTTCAATTGAAAAAAATAAAAAAAAAATATTATCGTTACGTTCTCTCAGGGAATGTCTGCAAATCATACTGACGTCTAAATCGCCATGCAGTGAGTCCGTTACTTACATAACGATATTACGCGGCCGCATAACCGATCACCAATCGCTGATCGGCAATGAACCAAACTGAATCAGACTCCGTTCGATTTATTGGTAAACACTATTTGTATTCTATCAAAATTTGTAGCTTTTGCTTTATAATAAAAAAAGGGTCTCGTTGTTTTCGTTATTTCTCTCGTTGATGCCGTTCCAAGATATCTCAGCTGGATGATGATGAAAAAACAACAACGACAACAACATTTCTATATAAATCGAAACAATAGGAACGCCGATGGAACAGTTGCGTCCGCCTCCCCCCCGCCCCCCACCCCACCCCTCACCCCGTCTATTCCCGCCGGCTTCGTTGCTTCGATCGTTCCGCCATGCAACCTTCGATTTATCTCCCAATCGCCGTTCGTGAGATCGGAAAGATGTTCGATCTGCTTTGTCCCTTTCCTTTCACTGACCCACTCATCTGGTCTCTCCGCTGACGGCTTTTTGTCGAGCAGTTTCGTACGAACTTAGACTCATTTTGATTCTTTTCCTGCTGCTTGTAGCGCTTTCGATTAACATAAACATGAGCGGGAATAGAAGACTCATCCGGCATTCTCCCCGTTGCAACGAAATGTTTATCTCTTTCTATCTGATGTCTCTCGTTCTGAAAACGCTTTTTTCCCGTCTCGAAATCACAATGTTGGGAGTAAATATGAATAATTTTTCGACGATATCGTATTTTTCGTTCCATTTTTAATCACGCATACGAATAATGAAATAATAACATTAAGGGGTTCAACATCCTGATATTTCGAAAATAGAGTCAAATTTTTTTTTTTTTTTTTTTTAACTGTAAGAAATAATAAAATTATTTTTTTTCGCTGAAAGGTATTCGGAGTTTTACAAAAAAAAAAATCAACTAGATTCTCAAACTTCCGAGCAGATGTATGCAATGGAAACAAGGGATGAGTTACGTACGTTTTATCGATCGGCGTTATTCTGAGTTACTCTCCGTTCGTCATTAGATTTATCTACTGCAAACAGTATACATTTTATTCGTTGCTAACTGAAACTTTTGGATAGCAGTACAGTACTAAACTCGATTACAGGGTTGTAATGTCCTGACGAAAAGCAGCGAAGTAGATAGACTGAGTCAATTAAATTGGTTATAAGAAAGCGGCATAGACGGTAAATAAGAAGGAGACGCGGAGAGGAAGAGATGGGAATCGGTATGGCGCTCAACCGTCGTTGAGTTCTAATTAGTGTCATCGATCGAGAGAGTTGAATCCACAGGGCGGATGATTTACCGTCGAGAGTTGCGTAATTACTCTCGTTTGCAGAAACGTTTGCGTAGTTTCACTACGTTCACTCGTACTAAACTTCACTTGTATAATACCTATCTATAGCGTACGTATTTCGCAAAGATTCCAACATTTAATAGTTGCTGCGAGTGAATATCATGCGAAGAGAATAAATCGTATCGAAATCACGAAGGATATGGTATCATTTTATTTTTTCGATGGTTTAATGCAATGCAAAGTTGATGCTTAACAAAAAAAGGGGGAAATTTCTTTTTTCTTATATCCATAAAAATGCGCGTCTAAAGCAATCGAAAAATTGGATGATGCTGTGATAATTATTATAGGCTTTCGAAGATGAGGACAATTCTGTTATCAAAACCCGGGGTTTGAATCACACGAGGCTAACGTGAATTTCTCTACTCTCTTAGTTATATGAATTAAGGCACAAGTTTTGCGCACTTTCCTCACTCGAAATTAGCTTCCCGGGTAAAGTTTTGAGTAGCTTGATTATAATACAAATTACTAATGCAAATCTCTTTTCCCGTGTCTCCATCCCTGAGATTCCAGTGTGCAGCGCGGCGTCGACAGCGGCAGCGAGAGTGCATCACGTGGACAAAGGACGCGGAAACGAATTATATAAACGGAAGAACAAAAGAGATTCAAACGAATCGATTATTACGAAACTTTCATCGCTCTCTCTTTTACACGTTTTCCTGGAGAAATTCAATACTTGTTAAAAAAAAAAAAAAAAAAAAAAAAAATATTCATTTAATTTTCTCCGATAGTTTTCAAGGAAAAAATAAAAAATTTGATTAGTTTTTCGAACTGTCAGGTAGATAAACGCCTGAAATAAATGGCAATTAAATTACGTAGATGACCAGAGGAGAAACTCTCCTCGAAAAAAATAATTGATTAAAAACAGAAGAGTACTGGAATATTATAGGTTGACAGTGATAAGTAAAAGCGGTCTATGCGACACTCTCCCATTTAATTTAGCATGTAATATGCGCCTGCATCGTTAACCTCGAACACCGATCGATGGATCACCATGATCCGCTCCGGCAGCATCAGCACGAGTGCCTCGTACAGAGGAAAGACCGGGTACAGAGAAGAAACAGGAGCAGCTTTCTTCAACATCCAATTAAATCCTCCTGCGGCAAAATGATCGTTACGGTATCCTTTTGCAGCATTTACATAAATAATGATTTTCTCTCTCCCCGTAACCGAACGAACGAGTAGAGCTCTACCGGCGTCACTAATGTTTCTATTCCTTCTTCTCGCGTTCGCGTACACGACTACGATGCGGTCAACAACGGTTAGCACGTGTACGCGAATCTGATATCTACTTGTTTCTCATCTCCAATCGTTCGAAAGCAATTACGTAAAATCATTGGCGATAACTGACTATGAAGAAGAATATCATTAATCGTTCGAGAAGCAGATATATAATAATAATTCTTCAATCATTCAGCTAAAGAATGACGATAAATAACTTTTCAAATGGGGAAAAAAAAAAAAAAATTTCCGAACAATCATTAAAGCAGAAAATAATTGAGACCACCAGCGAGAAACACAGTGTCGGGTATAAAGTGTTTAATATCGTAGAGCCTCTTCCTATTATATTCCAACTTCGGTTCCCTCAATCTCCGAAGGAGTTTCTTAAGCCTATTAAACAAGATTTAATTAAACTTTCCTCGCACTTAATTGGAATTATTCGGGAGAGACGCCGGACGTTTAATTGGCTATGCCGGTGTGCCGCCGCTGATGCGAAGCGACGAGACGATATTCGACGAGCGAAGCGCCCGGTGAAGCTTCGATAATAAATCATCGATTGCATTTCCCAGTTCGTCGATCCAAACTACCGTGATATATCGAACAATTTAAGTTCGACACAAGTGAAACGAGTCGACGTCGAAATTTTGGAAAATTTCTCAACGATAAATCCTAATTAAGTATTCGAAATGCCAAAAAAAAAAAAAAAAAAAATGCAAGCATCACTTGCCGTTTTATTCGTATTCCTGAATATGTTTCGGGGCTGAAAAGACGCATACGGTAAATTTGAATGTGGGTAATAATCGTGAAGACGGGATAATGCAAAGAGAACACAAGTTCACGTAGCGGTTGGAGAAAACCAAGTGCTTATGTATTCACGTACTGCTGACTGGCGCGGGGCTTTGAAGAAAAAATTTAATCGGTTCTACGTCTCTGGTAGATCGAGAGCACAGCCGTGCGGAATAGAAAGTGGTTACGTACCTTAAATGGAGTATGGGGTCGTCGTCGTCGTCGTCGTCGTCGTCTTCGAAACCTCGTCGAACAAGTAGGAACAAGAAGAGAAGAGTAACCGCAAAGTAATAGATGGAACAGCTTAGATAGAGACGAAATAAAAAGAGAAGTGGGATGAAGCTTGAGCTATTGAATAAAAGAGGCAAAGCGAACGCTCGATGGAAAATAGTGAACGAGAATATTCGACCCACTATAGATAAATACAGCGACACAATACGATTACCATTAGAGATTCATATTGTTGTCATTAGCATCGAATTTCGAACGATGGATCGCGAACATCAATAATCGAAAATAAGATGATTTGAAAGCTTCGCATCGAGAAAATCAATACGGAACAATACAAAAATCTAAAATTTTCAGGTTTTATCCCCGAAAGTTTGTCTCTGCATATTCATTGGATTTTTTATTTATCGACTCGACGCGAGTTAAGTTTGCGAACCGATGCGCATGTTTTACGTGACCTCAAGTCGGCTTTGCCATGAAAAAATGCAAATGGAATGCGCAACTTCAATGCAAATATCTCAAAATTTGTCGAAATTCTAAAAAATAGAAAATTGTTTCGCCATATCGTCGATCATTATGTTATTTTTTTAGATACATTCAGGAAACTACGGTAGACGAATTCCCTAATAGCGATAAATATTTCATGCGACAAACTCGCGACGTTCGTGAGTAATAATACAAGGGAAATCGAAAGGGTAAGAGAGGGGGAGCAAAACGATTCGTCGCCGGACAGATAAAAGAGGGGGAAAAAAAAAGTGAATGAAAAGAGCGGTGTACGGGACCTCCCTTCGGGCAAACAATGAGTACAATGTCCGGTGGATCGTTAGGCGCTCTTCTCGTTCAACCCCGCGATCAGTTCGATACTTAATTGGCTCACGGACGGACTCATTTCGCTAACGAGCCGATTCTCTCTATAGTATAAACGCTGTGTGTTTTTTTTTCTTTCCGTATATATTTTTTTTTTCTTTTTCTTTAAATCTTTCATCTCGTATCCTTTCGGTCGCTCTTTGTCTGTCCGACTTGGCTTTCCCAGATTGAGATTCGCCAAGTCAATGAAAAAAACAAATATATATATAACTATATATATATATATATATTCACGTAGAAGTTGGTCGTTAACGAAAGTACCGAGCATTGTTTATGCACGAGTTTACACTAATTGGTAGTTGAATACTTGCCACATTGTTGCCAGGCTTCGTTTCGATTCCCTATACCCTTATCGCGTACCTAACTATTGGCACAAAATCATTTCGTTGAGAACCTCTGACAGTGAGGCGTTTTTCTCTCTCATAGGACAGGAGGAGAGCTTCGTACTGTACGCACATACATACATATACACCCGGGTACAGCGAGAGAATGAGCCGAGGGGTTCAATTTGTATATGATAAATATGCAGGGGCTGTTTTATGAAACGAGATATTCTTTTCTCTCGGTGAACCCATCGTGTAGGTTTTCTCCCTCTTTCCTGACTTTCTCGCTCCCTCTATTCATTGCGCGATCGCTATGCTATGCTATATCGCGTGCCCCGAGTGCCCCCGAGCGAATTGCCATATTTCCAACATCTAATAAGCGCGTGCATATAGTCATTCTGAAATTGGAAATGCCAGGAAACGTAGTACTGGTAGGATGTACGTTAGAAATATACGCAGGTCTCTCACTCTCTTCTGGAACGATGAGCCGACTACAATTATTCTCACGCAAATTCTCACGAGAACCTCGCAAAATTAAATCTCCGTCAGAACGATTATATCCCCGAGTCGACGTCCCATTTCATCATTCTGTGTCCCTAAATCTCTATAGTCAATTTTGAATTATACAATGGGTTTCTAACTATAGAATTTTATATACGAGTTTCTAAGAAATTGTAGAGTTCATGGAAACTCCCGACGGGGACGTTGAATTTGTCTGATTTTGAGACACTCGGATCTTTGACGTGATCGCGTACCAACGTAGTATAATTTATCTATCGCAATCGTAATTCAACATTTCTCGATCCCCGGGATCGCCGCGAAATCGCTAACCGCCGTCGAATCGCTGCGGGCAAATTTTAACGTTCTTTGTTTTGCTGGTTATGCATTATCGACAATTGGATTCTGAAAATTGTGTGTTTACTCTTTATAGGTCGACGCGAATAGGATTACTCATCCCATATACAGCCAATCCTCGTGGAAATATATATTTTGAAAATATATGCAAAAATATAAAAATAAAATTATATTGACGCGTATATTGAAAATAATGTGTCGATCTGTTATATCTATAATATCATAAAAATGTATATAATATATTCAACAGACATAAAATAAATTCGAAATATATTAAAAAAAAAAAAAAAAACTATCAAAATGACTTAAATTTTCTTAGTCGTTTTTTGAAGCGACTTTATTATTCCCGTAATTGCGATTCACGATGGATATTGTCCTCCATACTCCCGTGGAAATATATATATTAAAAATATATGCAAAAATATACACTTAATTACATTTTACAAATTTATTCCCGAAAAAAGTTGGTAAAGTCTTGTAGAAAAGTTGGAAAATTTCGACACTCAATAACGAATAAATCTTTCGATTACAATATGTGAATATTAATCATTTTTTTTTTAATCCAATTTCTGTACCTTTTGCAAATTCTTCGAAAACAAAAAAAAATCACATTTAATTTGCAAATATTTTTTCGGCGTTTTTTTTTAAATTCCTGTACCAGAAATATTAATTTCTCATTACCAGAAACTCGTTTCTATAATATCGTAAAATTTAAAGCGTCCTGTGAATTCCATAAAAAAAAACAGGAAAGAAAATAAACTCAATTACAAACCGCACCTCTTCGTATCGATGTAACGGAAGAGGTATGCGATAAAGGCATCAACTGAATTCATTTTAATTCGTTAGATAAAACGGCTGTTGGTATTGTGATTAGTATTATGAGGGGCGTTATTATTACAGTAGAGATCACGTTTGAGATTAATAGTTACGTACGAGAGAGAAAAGGACGGAGGGGCGCTGTATTGCCAACATTGTTCGAGTATTATAGTTTCACGCTGACGACCAAGATAACTCTCTGCCGGTGACTCAACGGAACATTGGAAGCAGACCCGCTCCAAGGATTGTATAATAAGAGAACTCCGGTAAATCGACCGTCGAGCGAGCGACAAACATGAATAGATACGTGAAGATACACACACACAAACATAGACATCCATACATCGAACACAGAAAGAGTGCACACTGCATAAAGTATACAGATAAGAGAACTGTATGCCAGGGAACGGATTCTTAAACCGAAACAATGACTAATTGTTCCCTCGGCGCGTTTCCCACATCCCCTCTCGCGCGGCACTCTCTCTCTCCCTCTCTCCTTCTCGTCGTTTGCCCCCTCACTTCGGCTCTTTCTTATTATTTCATTCCCGGTAAGCCTCCAGTGGCCTGGCTACTCGAGGAAACAATTGTGCACCGAGGCAAATAGGCCTTAATTACTTTCCACTATTCTCGTCCTGCTTTCCAGCTGAGCAGGTGCCTCGTGTATCTACACATGTAGAGCTCATCCCCCGCAAAACACTTGCCACAGCAAAAGCGCTCGCGCGCCCATTGCGAAAAGAAATGGTATTTTGTAGTAAGGGATATCGTGATGAATTATTATCCGGGGGGGTTCTTTGGAACTAAACGCATCCGCGAGACCTACAGTTGCGAATATAACTCTTCCGGTGAAGATGAAAAGCGAGGATAGATCTTGAAGGATTTTCTTCGCGTCGCGAGTTGTATCTCTCGGATCCTGGAAAGGTTTACATTCGTACTGTTGTCCTGCGGACCAGCAGAGGAGAACAGTACGAGGGATCATACCTACGACCAGTATGACGGAAATACAAGCTTTTGGAAGCTTCCAGGCCTCCGAAGAAGTGGATTCGCGTCTCGCGAAACTGCGACGATGTTTCGTGTCGAGGTTATTGCATCGAAAAGGGGAACCCGGGGGCCCTCCACGGCGCAAGGTTCCTTCTTCCCCTTCTCCATTCATCCCCTTCTCTCACTCTCGCTCTCTCTCTCTCCCTCAACCCACCTTGATTTACGAGCATAATTTATAATATTTTCGCTACTATTGTATGGTAATACGAACGGCAAAAAATATGTTAATGGTTGCCATAAAGGAGATATACAGCGTATACTATACTTCATTCCGTACGATATACCCGGTGGCCGCATAAACCACGTCATGTATAATTTTCTCTATATTTATTCTGGGTTCTCTTTCAATTCACCTCCTGCACCCCCTCCCCCTTGCTCCCCCCCTCCTTTCGGCCTTTCGTCGTTTCGATAATCAAACAAAAGATTATCGAAGTTCATATGGCGAATTGATTAAATTTATAATACGAAAGGAGCAAAGAGAGGGAGGAAAAAACAACAGTGGGGTAGCGAATGAATTAGAGAAGCAAATGCAAAAGTTTCGGATCGATTGGTAGATCGGAAGTTTCATATCGAAGGGTTTTTGCTCTCAATGGGTTGGAAAACAGAGATACGGAATAATAAGAGTGAAACATAGGCGGGGAGAGTTAAGCAAGATGTTCCGTTTCGATTAGGGTGACGAGGTCTCGCGGGGTGAGAGAGGGTGCCTCGCGTGACCCTCAGGACCGACAACGCGTCCCAAGGGTTGAAATCTGTGGAGATTGAATCTATATATATATATATATATAACTATGGGGTGGTCTCTCAGGAGCTCAACAACAGTAGGCCAGCAGCCAGTGCTCGATGCACTCCTTTGCGCAATTCTAAAACGACAGATGCCATCGGGGCTTTGATAGATGAACACACAAACCCAGTTTTGTTATGACCACGCGTTGCGAATTCCCCAAGGCGTTGAGTCAGCGACACTTGAACGTTGAGCTATCAATTAATAAATTATAAGTAACAGTGTTTGTCGAACGTCAAATTTTCACGAACTATCGTCTGAACGTATA
This sequence comes from Cryptus armator, assembly GCA_963971235.1. Lineage (NCBI taxonomy): Eukaryota > Metazoa > Arthropoda > Insecta > Hymenoptera > Ichneumonidae > Cryptus > Cryptus armator. Next base: position 8,794,901 of record OZ020237.1, on the reverse strand, counting down.
CTATAGTTATATTGTCGTATTACTATATTGTATTGTTCCTTTGTCATCGGGGCGCAAGAAGAAATTCATTCGCAAGACAATGCTGAGAACCTCTGCCCATTAAAGGCCGAATGGCGCGACGAAACTTTGCCGATAAATTACGCCCGGTGAATGCGCAAGGAGAAAAGAAGAACGGTCCAACGAACGAGGGTATGGGGATTTTAGAGAAGAAAAAGAGGACCAGCGGGGGCAGGCGGGAGGGGTATAAGACTCGAACGAACCAGAGAGGATAGGAAAGGAGATGAGGAGACGGAGGAACAGCGAAGAACGGTAGGGTGAGCCCAGCGCGATATCGCGATTGATATATGCCGAAGAACATTCAAACTTTTCGATTTCGCTCGATCATCTCTTCTCCGTGTCAACCCTATTCCACGAAAAGAAAAAAAAAAAAATATCTCGAAGCGCTTCGTATTTTTTATCAAACTATTATATTCCCTTTTTTCTATTGGGTACTCTATTAATAAAATAAATTTTGAGATTTTTTTTTTTTTTTTTTTCGTATCCGATGCGTGAATAGACACAATAGAAAACGACAATATTTCAATTCTTGACAGTACCGAGTCATTTCGACTTGAATTGATAAATAGCAAGTATATAACTTCAATCGTTACTCATTGGCGGAAGAAGGAGAAACAAATAGCATGGAATCAGAGAACGTATTAAATTATTCCGGAGATATACGAGAGAAAGAGATGTACGTGGGTGTGCGCAGGTTGTTAAATTTATGTGCGTTTTGCGCACGCATAGCCGCATAAGATTGTATAATGTAATCCTAGTAAAACGGCTATATAGGACAGCACATGCAAATGTACACAGAGATATCTAATTACACACTTACTTTCCCCCGCGGGATTATTTATTTACCTCGTTAGTTTGACTAGCTAAGCAATCTTAGTCGACAGTCGCTTAGCTCCGATGCGGGCTTTTATTGTGAATTGGACTCTCGCGCACCTAACAGCGTGTAATGTTAAAGTCATTGAAATATGTTGGACAGCGATCAATCACCATACTGTCCGTTACTACTACGCCATTTACCATTAAATACATGAAAACTCTCGATAAGTCTGCAAACTCATGAGCTTTATTTCGTCTGTGTCACGATCGATAGCTGGCAAAATATCTAGCAGAGCTTATTAACCCTTTTTCTGCCCTGAATTCGATGAAACTTTACGAACAATTTTCTGGTAACACAGAATCCATATTTCTGTTACCGAAATTTCAAAAATTGATATAACTATATTTTGCTTTTTAGGACGATTTTTTGAAAAAAAAAAAAAAAAAAAATATAATATTCAGACCCACCACTTCCAGAATCTGCGCCATTCGTGAAGATAACATCATTTTAATTAGTTCTATGAGCATCTCGCCATGTGCTCGTATTAGACGATTCAAGAACATCGAGACTTCGATAATATAGTTTTCGAGGGTTCGCTTGCTATTCTCGCAGTGGTTTATCCTGTGTATATACTCATGTAAACTCATACATTATAATGCTCCAACAAGCACAGTGGGGTTGCGCGCCGCGTGGGTTGTCCATTGTTCGGAAACACGCGTTTCGTATTAAGTCGACTATCTAATACGTAGTAGACGCGTATACAGAAAACACTCAATAACGCACGATCCGCCTGCCACGTGCGTATACATAGGATCTTTTTATATTCCAGCCACGAGTTGGGAGACGTGTTTTTTTTAATTGAATAATGTAATATTGGTTGCTAGACTGCGGGACGATTTCATTGCTGGATAAAGAGCTGATCAGTACGGAGACGCATTTTTTTTCTCAGTCTCTGGCGAGTGATAACTTAACCCTTTCGGAACTGAGATCGTGACGATGAGGACGCGGAGACAAGGGATGCCCGATATTCGTAGCTTATTCCTTTTCCCACCGCTCCTTTTGCCATACCATCAAGATCCATAGCCTGCACCACCTCCTATGGCCGCATTCACCACCCCCGCCCCCCCCCTTCCCCTCCACCGCCTAGTAGGGTGAGATCGTTGCAAGAGCTTTCCCCATAACTTCAACAATTCCAATAGTCGTTAATCTGTCGAGAACTTTCGGAAAACTTGCAGCTCCCGTTATTGCAGGTTGGATGGGTGTGCGCGAGCGAACCACGGCGGTGGGGGTAGGGGTGTTGCGAGAGTAAGTCGCATAAGGGTGGCAAGAGGAAAGCGGAAAGAGGAAAGAAGAAGAAGAAGAAGGGGAGAGAGTGGGAGGCGAGCTTGGCAGAGCGAGGTAAGTTAAATAAACTTGTTTAGTTCCGTTGAAAGTTCTGCGCGAGCGGCCATTGTGTTCGACTGCAGCAGCAGTAGCACAGTATTTCTATTAGTGTTGGTACACCCCCTTCTCCCTCCCTCCGGCTCATGGTGTTGGTACTGGTAGTACCGACAGTGAGTTAGTCTAAAGTTTAGAATACGAACGAACGGGCTCCCCATTACCCTTTATTCGCTTCCTTTGCAGTTGGGTCGACGTTGCACACCCCCTCTACCTATTTTTCTTTCTTTCTCTCATCTGCGTGCCGCCAATTCTATTAATTATCAATCATTTTCGGCATAAAGGATATCAGGAAATGTACAGATACAGATTTTGTTTTGGACGATCCGATGATGCAAGGGATACTGTTTATCGCCGTCAACGCATTACCTAAGTTTGGATTTGCGTCGAATTATATCGATCTCTGTTTTCATTTATCCCACTTATCTCGGAGTGATGCCATTTTTTTTTAACCTCGTGCTTTTACGACTTTAATCGTTACACGTTGCCAACTTGCGAAATATACAAAGCCGTTCCTGAAACTGCCTGGTTGCCTGCCGGTGGTGCGCTGGTAATAAAACAAAAACACCGAATGGTAGAGAGCGTGAGCGACGACGGAACGGAAATAAATTCCGCAGAGCACCGTTTTTAATTATGCCATGTAAATATCACATCCACTGCTACTATTGGTGCTACTTCGCTGGCTTCGTGTGTTTTTTGTGTTATTCCATCGTTTTCTTTTATACTCTTTTTTTTTTTTTTTTTTTTTTTCCATACGCGTTATATGCAGAATCTGTCGGAGCGGACGTATACCAGCATTGCTGTGCAATTGTTTGGCTACTGCCGAGTATAATTGTCAATGTTATCACAATTTTTTTTCAGTGATAATGATTTGCTGTTCGCATCCCAGTGAGAGGCGTACCGGTAGCAAAAAAATTCTTATGGTACAGCGAATTTTTTCGTAAACTGGTAAAATCTAATATTTAAAAATTCTTCAACAGCGTTGATTCAGAATCGTAGTCGGCAGAAGTAAATTTGCGAAGAGAATGTTTTCCGCGCTGTCGAATAACACAGTGAGCACAAGTGGAAATGGCTTATTGAATTCGCGAGGGCGAAGAACGCGATCGAGAAAGAGAACGATGCTGTAGCAATGACGAAGGGGGTGCACTGTGAGCGGAGTGAACGAACGAGAGAAACGAATACGGAGAGCAACAGAAAATTGGAATGGAATGACTAACGTACCACCAACGTATCTACCGATTCTGCGCTTTCTTGATTTCCTTCTTTTCTCAATTCCCCGATGCGCTCACTATCCCGGCGAATTTTCTACTCTCTGCAGTCGCAATGTGTGTGTCTCGCATTCCATTATATGTATATCGTGTTTCTTTTATCCCTGCCAATCTGCATCTCGTTATTCCTTCCAATTTAGTACCTTCGCCAGGGTTCTCACTGTACTCAGAGTTATTTCGATTGCCATCGTATCCCACTAGTGCCACACTTTGGCGGCTTTGCACTAAATGCTTCTCTTAAAAAATTTCATTGTTTTTTCAACGCAAATATCGTTCTCAGAGTTGAATTTTGCGAATTCGCCGTCGGTTTTTGTTTGTTAAATTTTATTTATTGTCGCATAAACAGCGACATGATTTCGAAAAAAAATTCAAATAATCATCATACGGGATTAAAGAAAAACTGTATTGTCTCGTGTAAAACTTTCGGTAAGATATTTAATTGTAGAACACCACGAATTGGATTCGAGCTGTTTGACGAAAATCTCGAAATTTATTTAATTTGCTTTTTTTACGTCGCATTCAAAAGTGGATAACTTTTTTAGTTTATTCTGTATCAACATCGCGTCTTAACAGATGTCTTTCTCGCATTCCGGCGTTTCGAATTCACTATAATTAAACTTAAAAATAATGATTTTCGGCAAAGTTTCGCAACTTTAAAGACATCGGGTCGTACAGATCGATGTGTAGAGTTGAAGAGATCGAAAAATCAATGTATCGTTAATAGCTTACGGTACAGTAATAGCAGTAATAGCAGTACAGTACAGTAATAGTTACAGTATATCCCAATTTTTACAAACGTAACTTCTCTTCCCCGAGAGAACGCCGTGTCTCCCTTGTTATCATTAGATCGTTGTATAGATGCATCTAACGTTGAAATGAAGTCGATAAATATTGTTGATTTTAGACTATTGTTTGTTCCTTCATAGACTCTTGTCGCAGGAAGAACAATTGATCAATATCAACGAAAGAATAAACCGAATGAAGGGAATTACCGAGGTATTATATTAGAAATAAGTGGAGGGCAAGTTGGTGCACGCGATACTATAATTACTATCCCCGACAAGCCAATTGTATGATTTTCAAATGTAATTACGTTCTCGTGGCAATGCCAGATCTCTCCTGGGGATACTCCGTCTCTCTTTCTCTGCTCTACTCTGCATTTAATTACAAACGCATAATGCGAGTGTATTACGCTTTACAGACGAGATTTGGTATCCTCGGTACCTATACTCTCTCTGTCTCACGGGTTACTCTTGGGCGAACCTCTCTCGGGAGAACATTCGCTATTTCGTCCATTCATTTATACGCTACTATGCACCCGCTCGACGCTCCAGATTCTATGATTTATTGTACCGGGGGCCAAGTGATTATGCAACCGCGGCGTACATTCAAATCGAAATATCCATAGCCCCCGACGGAGTACCGAAGAGGGATGAGAGGGGGTACGTAGAATGAGTTTGCCGCAGAGTAAAGAGCGAATATATGAATTCAAGGCATCGAACAAAAAGCCCTTTTCTCCCAACGTACGTAGCAAAATTCATCGGAATTTCATTCATTCTGCTGGCGCTGCTGCTGGCTATAGAATAGTTTCATATGCATGCCAACCCTCCTTTCATATTCGCACACTCGCGCGAGCGCAAATTTTTTTTTGTGCTTTTTATTTCTCTCTGTTGAAAACACACGTGCATATATTTAGAGATTGTTATTTGTTGAAACTGTCGATTAATACTGGCTACTTGCCAATTCCTTTCGTTGCATTTCGCCATTGTATACAAAAGTTTTTTCGTCGCTGAGTTTTCCACGACCGCGCGGGGGTAATGGCATTCGTCATTTCGTCCAATCGAAAGTTCGACGATAATCGGCAAAGAGCTATTTCCTCTTTTTCCTTATTCGATAATTATGTCAGTTTCGACGGTGACTACCGGACTTTTAAAAAGAATTTGATAATTAAATGTTGAATTTCGCGCGCAATAAAAAAAGTTCGATTCGTGCATTTTTTTCGGATAATTAACTGTATATTTATTCATGACATGGGTTACTTTACTGTCGTTTATATTGCACGTATATTATTTATTATTTATTTCACGTATTATTTAAGTATGTATATTATACATATATATATATATAAATTATACATTTTTATTATTTTCAATTATATTTTGATTTATATCGCGCGTGTAAAATATTTTTGTGGGGTTTACGGAAAAACGACTTTTCACGTCGAAAGTTCGTCTATAATAGATCGCACAAGACCAGTGAATATTCAGAGTATTTATTAGCGTCGGTGACAAGTCGAGTGTGTGTCACGTTCGTGTCAAATTACATCTTCGACTCTCTCGACTAATATGTATCTACCGAAATTTAAATACGCTTACTAAATCAGTTATCTCCATCTCAATTTTTCGCGTAAATTATTGAGACAAGAACGAGAAACGATGATTGCGATAATAACCTCAACGAACCTATCGGAGCGCATTGCTCTCGCGAAATCGAGATGGAAAATCTAATTCGAACGGAAGCTCGTTGGCATTTAATTGATATATCCTGACGAAACGAGAAACACGATAGAAACGACATTTCACTGTATTATTGCTGTCTCTTCGTCCTATCAAGAGATAACCATTCTGACGATAATCAAACCGTAAGTAGATCCAAGGCTACTGTTTCGAGAGACGGGTTGTCCAATTATCTTGCCGATTCGAGATATATCCCGATTCGTCAACCTAATGAAATTTAAGAACAGGTGTAGGTATATTTTCCACGGGACGGTAACGAGTCCAGTGGAGAATAATGGATATCGAACGTCGAGCCGAATATCGACAATCGGCATTGAGGGGGCGAAGGAGATATATATAGACGAAGAGAGAACAAACGATCGTGTCGCGGAGCAAACAATTCTCGCGGTGACGGCTGTTATTTATAACTTAAAACGATTTGCCAATGAGAATAATAATAAGATAGATATGCATAAAATTGGGATTTATTTCGTATTGATGATTTCGTTTACGTGTATCTCTTGTTATTCTCTTTTAATGATTGATTTATTGAATAATTGAACGAAATCTCATTTAAATACTAAACAGCCGCATTTGAATATTGAGAGTCGACGAGGTATTTGATATAGTTGCCGTTATACGCGAATCGGCTAACAACTTTATACGTTCGCCGATAGAAAAGGTAGCCGCATGGAAAAAAATTCAAAAATGTGTGATATACGGCCTTTTTATAATATTTATTTCATTTTTATGTTACATAAATAATAATCATATTATTTTTTATACATTTGGTTACATCTATTAGCAGAAATATTTTCTAAAAAATATATATAATATACCATTTTTTCGTGGAAAATATATTATTTAATGTCAGTCGAGAGAGAGTTTGAAATTCTAAAGTTTCTAATTCCGGTAGAGAATCCGATATTACCAACGATGAAACTCAATAATCATCGAATCAGCGGAAAACAGTTTTGGTTGATTATTTGATAAACGAACGGTAAAAAATATAAATTCTATTCGCGTTCGTTTATATTTACTTTAAACCATAAAAAAATGACCGAAGTCGAGAATCAAAAAATAATAACGCGAAAACCTCGGAAACCCGAAGGATATGAGTTGATTGACACGAAACACGTTTTGTTCACACCGATTTCCCGAGAGCCCTCTATAACATGCATTTTCTCTGGTCCAGTCTCGGTGCCGTCCAAAGAAGCGGACAAAGTGTTGAAGGAGCTGCGAACACACAACGGCATAACCAACATCTCACGATCCTTTGTGACCGGGGAGTGCTGTTTCTCTGGGCGTCTGCTGTTACCGCGGCTGCTGTTGCCGCTGGTGCTGCTGTTGCAATAGAACGAGTGGTAGTATTCGTGTGGAGAGCGACCTTGGCAGTCAGGAATCCGGTCGGACAACATGGTTCGACACTACTCACTGGCGTAAGCCTGTGAGGCCTTTATTTCGACGAGGATGCCATCTCTCACGAGGCCCTTACTCCCCCGGGGTTACACCGCGAAAGCTTATGTTGACACGTAACACCGTCGTGGCAAATATTATTCATTTTTCCCGGAGATAAATTTAATCTCGAAAAGATTTGATATCATTTATAGCATACCGTTGATATCATGTCATCAATGATATCGAGAAGCCATCGATGATAATTAAAATTCGAATAATTCTAATTGAATTTTTCGAACGGAAACGATGAAAGTCGTTGGCCAAAGGACATTTTGATGAAAGCAGTAAAAGCCCGAAGAAGCCGAAGGCACCTACGTTAGCAGGGAGCCAGGTGAGGTTCTTAAATTCTTCGGATAGCCAGACAAGAATGGAGAAGAAGAAGGGGAGAGAAAAAAAAAAAGAATGAGAGGCGGACGTTCGAATAATAACTCGCGGAGGCCAGTGACTCTCCGTTTGAAGCGTCGCTCCAACTGTAAACGTCTGTTATTGCATTCCGTCTTTTGAACCAATCGCTATTATCCTGTACCAACGATGGATACCTCGAAATACGGTGGATCAATCGCGGAAAAGATTTACCCGCGTGACGAACGGTCACAAGGAAGAAGCGGTGGAGACCAAAAGGACAGGGAATCAAAGTGATTTTTTTTGTGGTGCACACGATAGAGAATCGATCTCTTTGAGTCGACGACGACATTCATAAGTTTAATCGCGAATTGGGATCCAATAACGCAACACCGACATAATCCTATTTTCAATTCTTTCCGCTATAATCGATGAAATCAAAGGAAATTCTTCCGAAATTGTTGAATATTTCTCCGAAAATTCGTATTAAACATTTATACGACAAGAATGATTGTAATTTTTGAAAATTTCTAAACGAATTTTGCGTCATCGATCAGCGGATGTGAAGCTGAGTTCCCGTATTATCTATGTAAGTATCTTTTTCAATAAAAAAAAATGTAAAAGATATTTTAAGACAGCAAACGGCGGATGTGAGGTAAATAGCGGTACACTGGAGATACGGTGAAACGGCAAAGAAGCCAATAATAGCAAAAACTCCAAGTTACGTCTTCGCTTTGGTATATATATAAATCTTATCTACCGTTAGTTTCTAATTTCTATTTCCGGGCCGAGATGCCAGTACAATATTGATGAATGATCAATAAAAAAAATTATTAACGCGTTACTCGTTACGAATAGGAGCCGAGAAAATATTTTTTTTTTTATGAAATCTCCAAGGGATGTCCTATGGACTGTCTACAATGTTATATCTACGAATATCCAGCGGAAGACTTATGGAACGTCGTCCTGTACAGTTTTATTCCCGTCATTCATTCACACCGAGAGCGGCCCACAAGCGATGCGCACACACACGTTCGACCCGAATGTACAAAAAGACACACGGCAGCGTCCCGAGACACCTGCCGCGTGAGCACACCTGAGCCTTAAGGCCGTTCAACCCAACGGAGAGTGTCGAGTGCAGGTGAGCGCGCGGGGGCGTTAGTGCCTCGCTGATCTATACTTGGCATCTCGCGCATCATTCTCCGACATCGCGTTATCTCTTCGTCGACCTCGCATTACGATATTTATTTTTTTAATAACTTTTAACGAGGGTATTCTACGCACGCTGAATAATGTGTGAGAATAAGAGACACGCGTCACTCATCGCCTCGCGAATTACGACTTTTTCGTCGCCGGCTTGTCGTATACATTAAAAACGAACAAACGAGAGATGGTAGGAAACTACACAAAGGGAATGTATTTTTCGTAATTGGCCGCGAACAACGAACGAAACGATTCAGCGATAGAGCGCCAACTGTCCGATAAAGGGCGACGGAGAGAGCACCTCGAAACGGGAAGATCGTAAATTCAGAATAAAAGGTTACTCGCCTCTCTTTTCTGCCTTCTCGAATCTTGGATTCGTTTCTCACTAACGGTAGCGGTGACTGGATTTACGTCGAATGCCCAGAGCCGTAAAGGGACACCGAGCCATCGACTGCCCTTATCTCTTTTTCTCTGTTCGTGTCGCAAAGTCGAGGACTCCGAGAGGATTTGTATCGCCTACTATAATCACGCGCCCTTATCGCTTTTAGCCTTCTTTTCCCTTATTTTTCGATTCCCAGATCTTCGTGGCGTTTTAGGGTACCATTAAGATTTTTTCGCAATAATTCTTTACGAAATTGTGTAATAAACGTTTATTTATATATATTAATTATTCATAATTTTTCGACACCACAGTCATTCACTGGTATCCTGGTTCACCCTTATGCTGCATATGTCTTTTTTTTTCGCACAACCGCCCAAAAAAATAGACAGAAATATCGATTTTGCATTGTCAGAAACTCGCTACTGAAGTTTCAGCGAATTTAAAGGGCTATCTGAGTTCTGCTCTAAAAAACGTTAAATCAACGAGAGCCCTACAATCGTAACAGAACCTCGAGATACGTTTAAATTTATTGTCGAATAGAAGAATTTCGTGTTCTTTCGTAAGATTAAAATATCGTCGAAATTCTGTAAAAGAAGTGGTAAGCGACTGAGCGTAAGTGAAACAACGATGACGGAGAAGAAACTGACGACGACGAAGCGTGAGAGAGCGGTAATAAATTCTCGCACGTACGCACCACGGACAGTATTATGTCATGCGAAGAATTATGCTAAGCGGATTACGTATGGCATGTGCATAACCCGCGAGAACTTCCTTCGCCCTTCTTCGACCCTCTGACGCAAAAGTTTTTTTCGCACCACGTCCCTTGTACCTCAACGATCAAATATAAATTCGAAACTCTTCCGTCTCTGTATCTCGATTGCTCACGATCTATTTTCGAACTTATGAACCGTCTTATAATAGGTTCGTGGCTGTGAATAATATATTTCAACGAACGCGTTCTACTCGTTTCTCATCTTTACCTTTCCATTCGAGTGTTTCTATAATTAGTTATCAGAAAAATAAAAAAAAATAAAAATAAAAAAATAAAAGATCGAGAATCGGAAGAAATCGCGATAAAACTGCACGATCCCAAAACGGGGTAATATGTTACATATGTCAGTGGGCGATTCCACAAGTGGCAACAAGTTGGAGGTCGTTTCTCTTTCTATCTTTCACTATGGAACTCTCATCCCGGTGCTCATCCGCGCGCTATTGCGTTTAACATAAACGCGTGTGCAGCCCGCCCGCCCGCGCGCTCTCGTTTTGCCTCCGCCGCAGCGGACACGTAATGTACTCGAGTGCCGATCCCCGGCGCGCGCGCGCCAATATGTCTGCACATTCGTGTATGCGGGCGAGAAATAGCATGTTTCCGATGTTTGCTTTATCGGCCTTGTTACGTTGCGTGCAACGTACGCCGCGCAAAACTCTCGCGGACTGCGGTCGCTTTGTTCTTTCACACGCTACATATTATATTATCAACGCTGTACTTACACTGTAGAAAGCGAAAAATAGAATCTTTCGCGATAAATGTTCGTAATATTATCGTATTTAGGGAACGTTAAGATGGGGTTTGATGAAAAAAAAAAAAAAAAAAACACATAACTTATCGTTGCCATCATTCGTGACGAATAACAAATCTTGAAATGACTACAAATCGGAATCGATTGTAATCGAATTGAATATATGTATTTATAATTTTGGCAAATGGTGATAGCATACGGCATAATATCCAGTTTTCGCTAACAATTGCATAGTTTACTTGTCTCATGAATAAATAAATTTACGTATAAAAATGAACTCCGCCAGCCGGGCGCGGAATAAAGAATTTTTCAACGTTGCTCTTCAGTCTCCGGAGAGTATAACGGATTGTTCAGTCGTCTATCCCTGTTTTTCATTCTTTCTCGCTCACCTCTCATGAATAAAATACAATCTGCATATGTATTATGACAGGTGCTTCGACATCTGGTCCGCGCGCGCACACGATATACAAAATACGACGACTACATACGGACTTTTATATATATATATATATATATGTGTATATGCAATATAATAAATATAGTAAAGAGAAAAGTGGGTCGTTCACGGGAGTCTCGTAAACGTTTATTTCAACGAAGGCGTGTCACCAAACTCTCGAAGTAAACACTTTAGTCCCCATGTTACGCTACTCGAATAATATTTTGTTGCCTTATATTTGCATGTTCTGGCGGATGGTAAAATACACTTTGACGAGGGATAGATACGAATTGTATTATGAATACTAATAGAGTTTAACTGCCGAGGTAAGTATCGATGTTTTGTTTAGTTATCGAACGAAAAAATAATTTTTTAACACAATCAAGAAAAATAAGTAATACGCCGATGGATCCGAGTGAATTGCAAATAACGATGGGAAGCAATAAAAACATTGCGTCATTAGTTGTTCAATATTTATATACGTATTTATTATGATTTTCAAGGGTGGAAACTCTCTGTGAGACAACTGGCAGCACTCGGAGTTTCAGAGTCAACGCTCATCGGCGCTACTCGTCGTCGGCGTCTCAAGTAGACCAACGATGCTATACCAGATGGCACGACCTATCGATGTTCGCATACTTGCCGCTGGTTCTCCTCCCGTCGGGTCATAGATGCAAGTTAACTGCAGGCCAACGGTGACGATATCGAACCGAGGTTACGACTAATGAATTTCAATGACCCGCCGAGTAATGCGTTCACGACTCATCAACTTCCGAGGCTGAGTATTCGACAAATACAAAAGCGGACGTTATGCGATTCCGATGCATTGAATCTATTCGAGTTATGATTCCGTTTCGTGCATTTTAACAGCGAGTACATTGTATGCGTTTGATATTGATTCATTAAATATTGATTACTGTTAATATTCCTATTGAAAAACAAAAGTAAGGACGGTCGCTCTCGTGTAGCCATGAACTGAATTGGAAGCGCGTATTAATGTACGGATCCGCAAATGATTGAAAAAAGATTGGAAATAAGGGGATCAATCTACCTGTCGATGCGAAAACCAAGTCAAATGTTCGATTTCTTTTTCTCAGAATCTACAGAATGTACTAAAATATTTTTATGAATACGGATTCTTATAAAAAAGAAAATTGTAAAAAGAAGAAACGTAAAAAAAAAATATTCAATTAAAGAACGTTAATGATTTAAAAAAAGATTTAAAAAGTCGCAGTCGTCAACGACGCGTTATTAACTTGAATAAACCGTATCGGTTTTTTGTTTTAAATGCACTGTTATCACTGGAGAACGGTCACTGATAAACAATAATTAACAAAAACACGTAATTCTTCCAGAGCCATATGTGTTTTTTTTTTTTTTTTTTCAACATTTTCTGATTTTTTTTTTCGTAAGGCAGTAAAAGAAATTTCATTGAATTATCTTCTATCGTTTGTGAGAAAAAAAAATGCAAAGTTTGACTCGAATTTCGAACCGCCCGGTAGACATGCACCCTTAAAAGGGCTTTTCGTCGCTGCAGGGAGAAACTTTGGGCGGAGGAACGACCGAAGGCACGAATACAGGGTCTAACGCTGTGGCCAGACTGACCACGATGTTCAACGATTTGCATAAACATACATCAGAGCTCGACCCTGGACAACGGCCTCGAGGGCCTCGAGGGCCCACTGAGTTAGATAATGAGTCATAATTACGAGTAGGACGGACGTTTATCTTGGTCTCACCCTCTCGCCAGACTCTGTCTCCTCGCCTGAATCACGAGATGGAACTATAAACTATACGCCGGTTATATACGTTGCACCATTTGCGCGACAACTATTGCTATGAATAATGCATTGTACCGGATATTAGCCGCATTATCGCTACTCCTCGTGCACCACGAATTTATCCGTTCCTCATTCACGATAACATCTATCGGGGCCTTGTCTAATTTACGAACCAAAACGCGTATGTTCAGCATAATATTGCACATTCAGGCGAAGGAATAACAATCGAGCTTTGCGGTCAATACGATACAACGCCTGATTAATTGTTTAAAAATTAATCAAATGCGGTAGAGATAATGGAAGAAAATCTTGCCGCGGAAGACTGATAGATAAATGATTCGATATCCGAAAATGTTTAAGTACATTTCGGAAATTTCATGCATTTTGATAATCAGTAGTTTCGTATTGATAGCGATGCCATATTATTATAAAATGAGGTTTACGCTTTTGGACTAATGATCGATATTAAATGCAGAATTGTGATTGAAACTTTGGGTAATACCACTTTTTTTCGAATACAACTGATTATGACGACTTTTCTATAAGAGACCATGCGAAATCGCTTATCTTTGAAATTATTGATTTTCGGCTAATTCTACGATCGGTAACCTTGTTTGGGGTTTCATATACATGTACCTGATTATTATTAGTTTCATATGATAAATTCAGCAAGGTATCTAATAATCAACTACGTGCCTTCAACCACCTTAAATTCGAAAGTCTCTGTTTCCAGGATTGAAATACTCTATTGTCTCTAAATTGCAAAATGCAGATCAGGATAAATCAATCAATTCGCGGGGTCAATGCACTTCGATGTATGAAACTTGTACAGGTAAATGCACATTGTTAATCACGATCGTCGACTCTTCAGAGCGAAACAACCAATCGAATAAAGAAACCCGCAGTGTGGCGGGGGAGGAGGCGTGCGCTCGTTTTACTCTCAGTCATTACAGCTGCGCAGAAGTAAGGTTTGTTCCGCTAACGGTCGTTACAAAACTTCAACTTTACTTGCGTTACAACTCTTCGTTTGCCAGTTTCGCTGTTCTTCCGGTACGAGACTCCATTGTTCTACGGCTTATTAAATTTATTCCTCGACTGGATACTACAGCGTCTAATAAATCTTAGGTTATGTTATAAACTAAACTAAATTATATGCTGTATTTGTGTAGCGCTGAAACTGTATCCGAATTCGTATGTAGAGATAAGATGCTAAGTTTGCAAAATCGAACACTTTTTACACCGTTGGAAACGATGTTGCGCATTCCAGTCGTGGGAGTTGCTATAAGAGATTGACGATACAGCTTGGCTGAGAACGAGGTCACGCGCGATAAAAATAAAAGTACATCCGGATGAGCGTTACGGTACGTCGAACATACCAGGTGAGGAGCATCAAACCATTTCACTTGCAACACAAATAGGCAAACACCTTGGATGTATAACCGGATAACACTAATACGCGATTCTGTTATAAGACAATATTAGCAGTGTGTAGACATACAAAAGTGAGAGGACACGCGATGGAATTTGCCAACAAGTGTCGCAGGGTTAGCCGCGTATATGGCAGAAGCGTAATATAACGTGATGTTGCGAGGTACAAGGTGGATTTAAAAATAGCCCAACAGTTGGCCGCCAGCTGGGATAGGCAGTAAAACAGAGGGTCCCTCTCTTCCGCGAATCTTCCAGAGGACCCCGAGACTCCTTGAGAATATTACTCGAGACTCGGCAGCGACAGCCTGTCGAGAGCCCATGGCGTCCCTAGCCATTGGCAAATCAATTCGAGAGGCCAATATCCCGATGGAAGGCAAAAGAAAGAAAAACTATTGCAGAAACGATTGTAGGGTGGATCCGCTAGGGAATGACCCTTTACGGACATTTGGACATCCAAATAGTTGATTTGATTCAACTGACAAAGTGACCAATAAACTGCTGGGGAAACAATTCTGTACGTAATCATGATTAACTGAAGTTTGTTACATAACGGCTTTATGTGTGACGATACAGTTTGCAGCAAACGACTGCTAAATGAACAGTCGCGTTTGATCTCATTATCCAGTTTATTTGTCTACGTTGACGTTATTGTTAATTACTGATTGATAATGAGGTAATAGCAGTTGAACAAACTGTTCATTACAAGTCAGTTAGTCAGTTATTAGTTGTACGTTTGTTATAAGTCTACACAGTGACGAAGCATGCAGTATCGCACGGAGCCATAGCACACTGCTTGCTATAGAATAGAGTTTTTTTTTCATGCAACACAAGAAGAAAGTCAAAGGGACGCGCGCACCTTGCGTCATCGAGCGGTAGCAAAAGAGGCGGGAGAGTTCCAAACGTTCACTCAAGCCGAGACATACGAACCCTCCACTTATCGACGTGTCAGTATTACACATGGAATCGAGTCCGTGAATAAGATCACGCGATCCACGCGCTCACTTCCAGAACCGCCCCCCCTAGTGAGATCTCTGCAAGGCGAGACACATACCAGTCATCTTACCTGGTTACAAGTGCACGAGGGTTTTTTTTCTCCATTATACACCTTTTCCTCCATTCTACACGCGGCTGGTGGTGCGTATTGAATCGACAAAGTTGCTACTAGTGAAACGGTAAAACCAACAGCTGGATGAATATAATTGAAGTCGTACAACTGCCACACATTTGAAGATGTTACAGTAAACACAGAACTGACGATTTTTTATTCCAATACCTTTTATAGGCCCCTATTTTTCTGAATCCCACCTTTTTTTCAATTCCCCTAAAAGCCCGTTATTCCGAGTCTAATGACTCTATGTCCTTGAGACTCTGATTATTCCATTGAAGAGGAGTCGTAGAAGGATTCTCCGATCGTGAGTATTAATTAGATCTTTAAGGGAACCGCCCACAGGCTTTCATTATTGTCAGTCCCTTCGCCTACAATGGATTGTATTGGGTGAGCAGAAGTTGGCAATGGGACGTGAATCAAGCAGTCTGGAGTTGGTCATGGAAAAGAATTCCAAATTGAATAACCATACAATATCCCGCTAAAGAACGCTGTGAGTACACGTGGCACGCGAGCCAAAAACCCTACTAGCAGCAAATATTGTCGAAGTAACGCGCTTCAGAAAGGGAGTTAAAGAGACGAGTTTTTAAAAATGCACCACTCACATAGCCTTTATTCACCATCAGATTCTTTTCCGACTTTCCAGGGCTAAGTTATTGGTAGGTCTTGACATACATTAAGTTACAGGACACGAGCGATAAACTTTGGTTATAAATTTGATCATTTTTAGTTAATATCAATCGTCTATCGCGTCTGGGATATAACTGATTTTTTAATCTCACGCAGTCATGACGGGGAGAGTGGTAGGCTGAGGGCCGGTTGGTGTCCGGGTGATGGCAATCCGTGTTACGCGCTTTAGGGTTCACAAGGTGCGAGGTGTGAGCGGACATCGAGGCTTTCCGGATAACAGCGGTTTGGCACGAGTGGTCATCAGAGATCAACAAGTGGCTCATGATTTTGTCAGTGGCCGGGTCTAACAGCCGCGAGCGCTCCCGATGCGGACGCGCGGTCGACCGCTAAAACGTCCCCAATCTCGTAGCGCGTTGAGCATTGCAGAGAGGGAGCGAAAGCGAGAGCGAGAAGCGAGAGTACCACGTTCAGCGCATTGCTGGTTGTCCCACCGGCGGCAACGGATATAGATAGTGGACATGCATTTACACGTTGAAACTCACCAACGAACGATATACCGAATGAGCATCGAGTCTCTCGCGACTCGTATTCCTACAGTTGTTTCCTGCTTTACTTGATATTCCACTTTATACTTTTGTTCGCACTTGGCATTCGATATAAATTAATTAAATGAATTAAACATTACTAGATATCAATTATTGACTAAGTGTCTTGAATTTTCATCTTACCGAAGCCATTGGTTTGTTCTTTATCCGTATTTGATACTTGATAAAGCATAATTACTCTTAATCGATATATTTCGATAGACTTTACAATAGATTTACCAACAGAAACAAAACATCTATAGCCAATGGACACGGATATTTTTATAAAAATACAAAAACACGCTATGGGTGTGAATTCTCGTCATCGAGCAACAAGTGTCATGATTGGAAAAGAGCTGTCGACCAACGCAAGCTGAGAGAGAACTTTTGGAAAATCGAGTACCACATTCAATTTCAAATTGATAACGAAAATTCGATGATACGAGTGGTTAGCAAAGATTATTGTAAATTATTACGAAAGCCACGAAGGCAATTAATGTAATAACATCGTTAACCATTCAAAGTGAAAACACTGCCACTCGTATCGGTAATAGGTTTCCAACACGAATACAGCAGTGGCGTCGATTATCGGGTTAGAAAAATGTGCTAATCGGCGTACAAATAAATTATAAGGTGAGAAGAATTTTTTTTCTCTCAAGAATGTGTTGTTTCACGTCGTTACACTGCATTATATACGATGTAAACTGTAAGTTAAAGAGATAGGCTGTGCAACAAAGTACAGTCTGTTCGGCGTGTCGTCGCGTGCAGCTAATGAAATAGATACAAAGTTTCATAATTATATAGCATGCAGCACGGGTCGAGCTGCGCTCGTATGGTGGTCTATCACCTGTTGATAATAGCGTTACTTTTGCAAAAGCTGAATTAAGAGAAAGGAAAAATGTTGCGAGAGAGCTACTAGAGAGAGAGAGAATAGGAATCCGGGTGTATCGTCAATTACGGACCAAGAGGTCGAGGTTTGCAGGCATCGTTATTACACGCCATGTCGAGAGTTTCCGAGCAGTTCTACGCGAATCTTTTGGTGGAATTGTCACAGTCAAACGAATAATGAATTATGGGGATTCGCGTCTCGCGGAGTTACAGAAAGAAATAATAAAGAAAGTTATAAAGAATACTGTTACGTACTTAGAGTACTCGTAACTATCGCTAGAATTATTATTGTTTTTACTGGATTTTGTCGAACGGAAAATGTCGAGGAATAGCGAACGTCTCATCGAATATTAATCTGACGGAAGATCGATTTAATGCAGACAAACGTTCTGCGTTTATAGAGTACAGTGGACATACAATTTTTTCCGCGGAGAATTACGTTTTCAATTAAAAGACTATTAATCAGGGATTTACGTTGGGCGTCATTCGTTTCGAATGCTCGCCACAGAGGACACGACTGAGGAACATGTATAATTGCGACGTTGAAGCGAGAGATAGAAAGAGGATTGATCGAAATTTCTTTTTGCATAACAGAGACGAAGAGACGGAGACCTTTGCGTTGATTGAAAAACCGACGCGGATTATAATTTCGTTGTATCGAAAATTGTTATTGTAAGCGATTCTCTATCCTATATCGACGAAAAATTCAATTACTTTTCCGGGAGATGCTTCCGGTGCGATATTGTTGGTCGCAGATAACTAACGCGCGCTGAAGCCGAAAGAAGAAGAGAATTTTTTTGAAATAACTTCAAATCGTCAGCATTAATTCGCAAAAATTCCGATGTTGCAGAGGGAAAGAGAAATAAATGAGTACCTAAGTGCAAAACAGTGGAATGATCAGAGACCAGAGGCATAAATAGATAAATTAGCATCGATGCTACAAACTATTGAAACTGCCGATTGATGTTGACAATATGCATATTTGCTTACTTCGATATGCGCTTATAATTTAAACATCCATGAGACCAAAATGACAACTTTATAGGTTTGCTGCAGCTGCAGTATTATCCTCACATCGCGTCCGGTTTCGTTGTGCATACAGTATTGTTAATCCTTTATAGATCCCTTTATCGGGCTGAAAAGAGTTAACCCTTTTTAAGGCAGAAGTCGGTCGACGCTTTGAATGGGATAAAACTTTACAGGCGACTGTCTGCCAATACAAAATAAATATTTCTGGTACAGGGATTTCCTAAAAATCTGAAAAAAAAAACTGATGACGTTTTTTTTTCTTCTATTTTGCAAAAAAAAAAATATTTACTCGGCATATTTACATTTCTCTCGGAACGCAATGGTTTGCTCGATGTTCACTTGTATGGCAAATTGCGAAACTGTAGCAAAAGAACGATCAGCGTCAACAAGAATTCGCAAAAAAAAAACAACTCCACTGCTATTTCATGTAGCAAAATTTCTGAAAACAAGTTTTTACCCAAAACCGACCGAAAAAATCGTAACTTGATCGTAAATAAGATGGGAAATTACAAGAAATTCTGAAAAAATATATATCTTTTCAGAAAAATGTACGAATGAATTCCTGCAAAAACGTTAGTTTGCCGGATGTTTCGCTAAACAATTTTTCAAATCACAACGTTTTTGCATTATTATTGAGCGAAAGAAATGTTCTTAGCACCGTCTATGTTTGATTATATTCAGATTTTTATCTCATTGGAAAGTATTGAAAATTCTCTCAGATTTTCCCTTTTGGTTGGAAATGTAACGATACACCCTCTTCAAGCCCCAGCAATCGATGCTGTGCATCCGGCAAGTCAGGGATAAATGTTGTGGCAGTTTTGTCACAATGTCCCTTCAAAACAATTTGTAAACAGTACGATTACAATGACGTGTAACAAGTGGTACAATCGGCGCTACATGTGTTTCGGAAGAACACGTTTGCGGTTAGGGATTCGAAACCAAGAGTGTACAGGGGGTATGCATGCACAGGAACATAGCGTTGTATACGAGGGAGGAAGAGCAGCATTGCGCCAACGGCATTCGCATTAGCACGAGCAACACGAGCAGCATGAAGCGTCGGTTCAAGGCTTCGCGGTGGTTGCGTTGCGTAGTTTTGCCGGTGATTACAGAGCAGAGTGTCCCAACACGACGGGCGCGGGCGTTCGCTTCTGGAAGCTCTGTTTGTTACACGCCTAAGTGGCACTCTGTCCTCCATATTGAACCCCTCTTGTTCTCGTACCTGTGTACCTCTTTTCTATTCTCATACAGTCTCCTTCGCTGAGCCATTAATCTGTCTATTTGCAGAATAATCGAACTCCACACTAAATGGGACCTCAGCCGTGTCCACGCGTGTCCACGTTAACACTGTGCGAGAAAATCTACTTGGAAGGCGTAACAATCGGACCACTTTTATGGAAAAAGCATTGTCGACAGTTCCTACTCGTTCAGTCGAAAAGGGTAAAAAATGGACAACAAAGCAGTCCAGACGAGGAACGAAAAAAAGTAGCTTTCTTGTTTCCAAGTGAACTGTTTCATTGTCGCGTTGCCGCTTCGCCGCCTGACGGCTTGTCACGTCATCAATGAAATTGTTGATTATTCACGATTATAAAATTCACTGTAGCTATCTACGAATTTGACTTGAGATTCTATCGCTGTGTGCGATATGATTCTCGTCTAAACTGGAATTCCATAAAGGTGAAAGTGGTTTGGTTGTATATTGAACAAACGCTGTTGATCAGGAAGACAGTAGACGGTAACTCGGTCCCCCTCGGCTTGTAGCTACTCACCTCCCGTGCAGGCAAAGCCGCTCTGTTACCCAGACACGTCATTATTAATCGAATCGTTCCACTTTCTAACCCTAGCGATGTAACTAGCGGCAATGTAGTCGGTAACACAGGCTATGACGATGAGAGAACCAAATAGACCGCGAAGTCTGATAGATCTATCTATCAAATTAAATATACAAAAAAAAATTCACTTGTTTTCACGAGAGGCATTGTCACAACATAAGATTCGATGCGCACGATGGCTTTAGAAACGAGAGCGGAGAAACCACGTGGAAATTACGATGAGCGAATTGTATGGGCATTAAAAATACCACGAGTTACATTCTAATCCATATTTTTTTTTTTTTTTTTCATTTTCCCGAAATTTTTAGCACAAATAATATTTCTACTGTATTTGCCACCCATTGCAATTTTTAATCGTTGAAAATAGTTCGCTGCAGCGAACAAAAATCCTGAATTAGAATTTTAAAAAGAGGTTCCGAGGTTCATGTTATATACTTTCCATCTGTTTTGAGATTTATATTGCATATATCCACTATGTGTTTAATATACAACCAAAATACATGTAAGATGTATTTTAAGCGGCGAAAGATTTGCTATGCAAGATACATTTCACATATACGTGAAATGTAAGCGGCGTATGTTAATTAAAGCGTATATTCAAGTGAAAGTGTATTTAAAATATATTCAAGATGTATTTATTATATATTTCAGTCGAAAAATTTCGATGGCTTATATATTTCATCGGAATAACCTGAAATATCGTAATATCTTTTTTCCCGTCTTACATCGCGAATCGAGAAATTACCTTCCGAGATATAACGGTTTCTATTCATAATGCCATTGTTTGGCGCGAGTCAAAGTGGGTAGATTGATAATCGTAGAAAATATGCACGGTCAGCGACGATGATGACGATGGATGAAAAGGGTTAACTTTAATGAAGATCGTTTGTAGGTATATACAGTGTAGTTGTTTGGTAAGCGACTCGCGAGCTCCGCGGCCTTCCCGAGAAGAGAATCAGACATCAACGTGGCCAACAGAAGAGTCATTCTCCATGCCGTTATGAAGCGACGTAATGAGAAAATCTGCACGGAGACCAGACTTAGGCTCTCACTTGGTTCCTCTCGGTTCGCGTTGTACTCGCGCGGCGCGGTGTGTGCGCCCACGGAATTTCTCATCCGGCAGTAACATTGACGAATGTTCCCATAAATAACGGGAGCGCGGAAACTAATTGGAGTTTCTTGTTAAACAGTCTACCGCGGTGTAGGGTTTGGCCTGACCGACGACGACGACGACGACGATGTTGTCGTGTCGCGATTCTGTTAATACGACCCTTTTTTATTATTTTTTTTTCGTAATAAGTAAAATAAAATAACAGTAATGTATTTGTCATTATTACGCTCCGTACTGTCTTCCTATATCTTAATTTTGTTTTTTTTTTATCAATTTCACGGTTTCGCGACAGATAAATATATATATACCGAGAAAACATTAGAAGGGTTATTTCTGTTGTAGACTCGTAACAGTAGTGATGGCTCGCTATCTCTCGCGCGCGCGTTGCCCTCCCGCAAATTGATTGCCCGCGACTGTGAGCGATTGGACAGATATATGTGTATAGCGAATAAAGCGGAGATATCGGACGTCTCTCTACCGTTCCCTCTGCCATCTCACGAGGGACCGAGACAGAGGAAGAGGAGAGGGCGTATGGGAGACGTAGCGTAGGTAGTGTGTACCGATGGTACACGTACAAAGCTCGCCGGTACAGGTACACGGGGATCCAAGTTAGACAGCACCCGCGCGGGATAGCATTATTTATTACCGCATCCGTTATCTTTCTCCGGTGCTACGCGCGCTGATTTATCCGTCAGTCGCTGCTGTCGTATCGATTTCAGTCCGCAGAGAATCAGAGGGCCAACGAGAGAGCGACAGAAAACTGTCTCATCCGTTAAAATAATCGTCGACAGAGACGAGTAAAGAAATAAATAAATACAGGAAAAAGTGGGGCAAAATGGGCCATTTTAACAATTCAGAGAATTTTGTCGAGATACGCAACACTTTTCCACCACTTTTTAACCGAAAATAGATTTGTCACACCCCCTTAGAGTATTAAGACAAAAATTTTAAAAAATGGGGCAAAATGGGGCAATATGTAAACTCAATCATGTCGGAAAAAAAAAATTTTATTAATTTCATAAATTTTAGGAAGGGTCCATTTTGCGAAGTTCGAGTTGCGCGACTATTCCATTTTACCCCGTTGGCGCATTTTACCCCAACTTCCCTTATACACGTATAAAAAAAAAAAAAAAAAAAAATGTATATACATCGAGTCCTTTCACTAACTGTATTAGACAGACGTCCGTACTCCGACGATGGCTGTATTGCAGAAGTCTCGTGAAATTTTTATTTCTCTTCTCGCGTTTATAAGAAAGAGGCAGAAGTAAAATTCGATTTACTTTTCTTTCCCCTGTCGTTTCTAGCGTCTCTCACTCGCTGCATCCTCTCCTATCGCAAGCATTGCTCCGCCTCGTACCGCGGCACTCCCCCGCCCGTTGCCTCACAACCGTCGGGGTCCCTTCCCGTCGCAGAACAAATTTATTTTCATTTGAAACTCAGCTTTAATTTCTTCGTTTCAATATTACGGTGTACAACGGCTATATATCTATACATTCTTTATGGTCTTTCAATCTACGTTTATTCATCCTTTTATGGATACCCACCTACCACTTCCCCCCTCTCCGCCCGGAGTAGCGGGGACGAGGGAAAAGAAGCAGCCAGTGGAGTAGAGAAAAGAGAGAACCCAAGGCTCGTCTTTCATTTTGTTTCAACGCGAGAGAAACGAAATAAAAAGTAAAAGTATGAGTGAGAGGAAGAGAAATAGAGGTGAGACGAGGGGGTGGAGGAAGAAGGGGGGAGGTAAAGGGTGGGAATGGGGGAGCGAGTAGAAATAAATGGGGAAAAACGAATGCGCGGCGTGAGAGAGTAAAGGAGGATAGGAGCTGATAGAACGCAAAAGCGAGACGAAAGGGAGAAAATAAAAAAAAAAATTGAAAAAAAAATAATAATAATAATAAAAATATTTAAAAAATAAAAGAAGAATAGAGGAGCTCAAGTGAAAGGGGATACAGTGAGTGCTATAGCGGACATGAACCATTGAGGAGGGATGGAGTCTAGAAATAAATTTTATTTTCCATACATTTTATATAAACCTAACGATTCCCTCCCAATAACAGAAATACCATCGAAATCGATAAGAAATTTTTTTTTAAATTTTATATCGCAACCCGAATTTTAAGTTTTTAATTGCAGAGTTATTACGATAGTTTGAGGGGTTTGAATATTTTAGTTACGCATCAAAACGGCGAACGAAAATTTGATACTGCCGCGCGAGAGTAGATACAACACACATCGAGACGACACGACGGTGTAGGGGGCGAATGAAGTATGAAAGTCGGGAAGAGAGTGCGAGAGAGGGAGGAGGGTTGCCTCCTATCCTCCCCACAGACATACGCACGCACACAAAAGTGACGGGGGCCCCTCACACAACCGAGTTGAAAATCAATAGTCTTTCCTTCGAAGCGGTTAAAGCAGCGACGCGTCGTTGCATTGTTACACTCGAAACACATGGCATGGCGAGAGAGCGCGGTGCGGTTTTCGCGTTGCATTTCACTCCAGTGAGCGGACCATCCAGTGTCGCGAAGCCTATGATAACGTCACGCACGCGTTTGCCACGCAACATAGACGCTTTTAATCAAATACGGAGAGAATGGGAATCGGGAAAAAAAGCTTCTAACGTCGATGATACGAGAGCGAAATTAGTAAAATTAGGAATTTATCCAATTTACTACTATATAATTAGCCGATCGAATGCCCGTTAGCATTTTCGAAATTTTTCCATAAGTTTAATATATTGCTAAAGTTTTGCAATTTGCTTCACAAATTCAACTCGAGGAATCTATTGGGTCTGAAAAAAATGTGAATATACTGTGAAAATATTACTTTTTTAATAACCAAAAAAAAAAAAACAGCAATTATTTTCCTGTCATTTTGGAAATTTCAGCGTCAGAAATGTTTATTTTTCATTGCCAGAACATCGCCTGTATAGTTTCATAGAATTTATAGTGTATTTTAATTCACCGCCATTTTGTAACAAATTTTTTTTTCCCCAAAAAGGAACGTTCGTTAACGACTCGTCATTGTTAATACCTCACTAACCCGTTTCGTTTTTCACACGAAAAAAAAAAAAAAAAACTCGTCCGCCGGCTGAATCTTTTTTTTCCAAAATGAATTTTTTTTTCTTAATACTAAATACAAAGATTTTTTAGTAACAAAAAAAAGTGATTTAATTATCTTTTATAGTTTTTATAAAAAGAAAAATGATTTTTTACTCGAATTTTTATCAGTCCGATCGATGTACCCCTACAATCAATTTTTCGTATTCCTTCACTACGCATCGCTTCGTATTTCAACGCTATTTTCGAGAATATTCTTTGCATATAAGCGCACAGCCAGGTATGCGAAGGAAATTGAAGAAATTCTCGTGTGTACCAGAGAAATCAGCACTTTTATGAGGGGAAAGCTGCGGGAGGGGAGAGGGGCGGAAAGGAACCGTCCTTCCTATTCTTTTGTTCGCTCACACGCGGCCCTTATTCGGATTAATCGAAGCGTAATTCAATCGACTATTAATCGAGTTGAACGTCACTATCAATCATAAGTAATATAACGGACTCGGGATATTTTTTTTTTATCCTCTTTCCTGCTTTTCTCGCAGAGCGCTTGGTACGGGCGATGTGCCCGGTACGTGATGTGTGCGGTGAAACGGTTTTCTCTCGCGCGCCGGTGATAAATGAACGCTCTGTGCTGTACACACGTCTATACGTACGACGATCGTGTGTGCAGCAGCAAACCGGTTCAATCGTCGAAGTGTGCACTCGCGTTTCTACACACCCGCGAGTCTTGAAACTAACGAAACGGCCCGTGAATTAGTAACAAATTGACGGAGTCTCGATGGCTGCCGTGTCTAAGATGCGTTATGTAGTGATGTTTCGCTAAGACGGATCGCGAGCTTGAAACGCGATGTAAGTAAGTAATGAATGTCAACGAAACAACGAATGGGTGAAGCGTAAACGAAAAATCAATGGAGAAGACGCGATTGAGAATTAATTGAAAGTTCAGCCGCGCGAAAAATAGAAAAAAAATGTTTTTTCGGCAATTAGCGATGTCGTAATCGCTTTTCAGCTAAAACTACTATCGTTTACCATTTTTTTACCGTGTGTACGCGACGTATCGTTGAAGAACGAGCGCTGTTCGTAATTTCGAAAAATGGTGAATGTATTTCCTTTTCATGTGTATAATTGTTACCGATTAATGTCGATTTGGATTGCGCGAACGCGTCGAACGGATTGAGCATCGTGCGCGCATTCCCGCGACTCATGTGGCAGCGTACAAACGTATGCATATTTTTCGCTTGGCAAACGATAATTTATTTCGTCATACGCGTGACACGCTTACGATTTTATTTGCCGTTAATAAATTCGTTGCTTATAAATAAGAATAGATCGGTAATAGCGTACTATCAATAGAGAACGCGAATGTTTTGAGATTAATTTTCGCACAGCTGGCCTCTCGGCGTGTCTCTTGCATTATTTAAAGCTCTGTGCCAAATCCAACGTATCAATCAGCGTCCCTTCGCGCTCGTTCTCTCCTTAATTCTTTTACGCGCACCGACGATCGCGCGTAAAGCGTTGAAGCGCCAATCAGAAACGCCAATTTAACTCGGTCTCCGGTGCCGATCTCTCTCGAGGAGATGGAAGAAGGCGAACGAGAGAACAAGATACTTTGGCTGCGTCCCATTCAATCCTACGTGGCCATTCAATCACCAATTGGAAATTCCCTCACTTTTCTCGGTTTTTCGAAACAAAATTCTTGAATTTTTTCGCGTTCATTGCTTTAGAAATGTTACTATTCTTTGAAAATTCGTAAAAATGGACAATTGAATACTTCGCTACCCATTCAAAATAAAATTTACTTCATTGTGGAATTTCAAGTAATTCACGGGATTCATACGGAGTTCCTATTTAAATAGGTTTTGAGCGCCAAAACAGAAAATTTTTATTCAACCGATTTATTTTTTCTCTGCATACAATCGAATAAAAAAAATTCTGTGAATAATTAGATAAATTGATTGAAAGTTTCATCGTTCGTAGTTCAGAGTTTATTTATTTTTTTAACTTATCCAATTAATTCATAAGATTATTTATTAATTTATTTTTTTATTTATACTTTCAAAGTATCGACATCGGACAGCGAATGAACAACGATTTATTGAACGTAATTTTAATCGAAAGGGCCACAATTGCCGGATCTCCCAAAACCGGTATATCTACCTGACGTTGTATTGCGATATCGATCGCGATATTCGATTTTTTTGTACGCCTCGAAAGTTCACAAATATTCCGTTATTATTGTAAGCAGAAAAAAACGTAACGAATAAAATCAACGACATCGCCGAGGAATTTCATTTCGAAGGGTAATACACGTTGTTACGACGCGATCAATTAAATTCGTGACTCGATCGCGCACTCGAGCGCCGTTTTGCTTGTACAAGACTCTGGTATCGATTTACGATGACTCGGGGAATTAATGCGCCCGCTTCTCCTTTCCGATTTTCTCGCACACACACACATACATATATATGTTACGAGTAATATCGTGTCTTGCGCAATACTTATTGCCAAATAGGTTTATGGGTACTAAGTGGACTGTCTCGTATTTATCCAACAGTGAGTGTCGTCGATTTTGTTTTTCTCGCTTTATGTCGACAGAAATTAAACTTAATTAGCCAACGCCCAATTAACAAGCGAATTAATCATTTCTTCTGCGAGGAGAGAGAGAGAGAGAGGGAAAAACGAAGTTTGTGTATCTTCGTTGATTAGCTCGCGATCTTGGAATCTCGTTCTATAAAACGGCGATATTTTTTTTTTTTTTTCATATTTATGCGAGACGCGAATTAAGGATGGTCGGTGAAGATATCAAATCCAAGTTATGCCTATGGAATTTTTATGTTATGTTAAAAATGATTTACCGTTGCCTGTCTGAGGCATTTACAATGAAAATAACGAAAATTTGACTATATAGGTATACTTTGCATGTAAATTTTATCTTTTATATCTCTATATCTAAGTTCGTGAAATTTAACGCATTTTTTCAGAGACTCTAATTTAGCATAAAAGATGGCTACCGTAACTTTTTTATGAAAAAAAAAATTCGAGTTTTTGTGGCTACGATTTGGTTATAACATTACGTAGAATAAAGAATATATGAAAATTATACAATATTACGGTTTTACTATTTTATTTAGTCCCGATGATAATTTATTGCGTAAAAATATTCGTGATACACGCATATGTTTTAATCAAACTAATTCCCGAAGCTCCTGAATAGTACTGCAGAATTAACGCCTGAAGAGCCGAGCCATTCGTAATAAGCCGGCTCTTCCGGCGAGCCTCTTAATTATTACGCGAAAATACGAAAGCAATTTAATCCCTAAGCTCGAGAGATAATGCGTTTGAAATTCTTTGAAATCGATCGGCAGTATCTCAGAACGTAGCACCGGGTACGCAAGGAAATGTCTAATAGAATATACGATCTCGTTACAGGAACGCTGGCAACGTTGTAGAGATAACCAGCGACTCAAACGAATTTCTCATTTCCGTTAAAGTTATTGCTCAATAAAGATAGAAAAAACACGCGATAATGAATTTACTGACCTTATACGAGTACTGATCGAACATCCTGCGAACGTCGAGATCGTTTCCGAGCATCGAATATCCAGCATCCATTCCGTCCGAAGTAACCGCAGCGGACGACGTTCTCCTGTGTAACTTCTTCTCGCCGCCTGGAATGAACCCCACGTGAGTAACAAACAACTCTCGACGCGCACCCTTTCAGCACGCACGTTAATTTAATACACGATTATCAGGAACGAAATGTAAATGCGTACCGAATAAACTTATAGCGATCGCACCGACGATTCCGTCGCTCATCGTTGCGACTTTCGCTTTCGTCCCTCGTTGTTCCGCTCTCACGCGTATTAATCTCTAACTCGTCGACGAAAAACTATTTTTCTCTTGTCACGAAATCGTTTTCTTCACTGAGAGTCACACGCGCCAATAAGTCCAATACATGTTACCGCGAGTTAAAAAAAAAACACACACAAACGCGTCTCGAGATCTAATTACAATCGTTTTTTTTCAACAGCGCTGTCGTCGCGTTTAGTATCGAACGGACCGTTCCCATATCGCACTCGATCATCGTCACCTGTCACTACCGAAGTTCTCTCGATCTACGAGGATAAGAAACCACTTTTCGCGTATACAATAACAATAGTACTTTTTGTTTCGTATTTGATAAAAAAAAACACAATGGGACACGAAATACTTTCAATTACCACCTGTCTTATGGTTTCGAGAAGCGGGAACAATTATTACCACTTTACTCGTTGAATGCAATTGTCCCCTCCGCCCCCTCCCCACTCTTTCTATCCCCACCTTTCGAATAAACGCACTTGGAAACCAAAAAAGAAAACAAAATCTCTTCACTGACACGAGTTCCACTTTGGCAGAAACGCGCTGGCGATAATAACAACAATAAAATTGGCACGTGGAGAGGAGTAGGATCGTCGACAAGTGTTCGCGTCGCGTGTTTAGCAGAGCAGCCGGGTTTAGCTCCACAGAGAGTCAGTGGAGCAGCGACGGAGGTGTCAAGTGACACGGGTGTTCGCCTCCGCGTCCACGCCGACGGGTTTGCGTGCGGTAAGCGGCGGGAAGGCAAGGGGCAAATTGCGCGGTGGAAATCCAATGTTGTTCGCCTGCACTCTCTCGCTCCCCTTCCACGAGTCTAACCGTCGTCTCCCTTACGCTCTCTCGTATTCGGGTAGCTCTCTACCCATCCTTCCCCCCTCCTGCCGCCCGGTAAGGTTGGGTCTCGAAAATCGAGTCGTGGAGTTGTGCGCGCTGCGGCTAGGTTAGTACCGTGATGTCGCGGCGTGCCGGCCGGTCGGTTTTGGCGTGTGCGATGCGCGCGCGGTGCTTGGGCTTCCGCGATAGTCGACGTGAGTGTGCAGTGCGCGCGGGTGCCCCGCGAGACGACGAGCCTATCCCACTACCAGGCCAGGCAGCAGCAGCGCTTGCCACTCCCGCCCGTAACCCATTCCACCCTCGCTTCTCGCTTATCCGAGCGATGTCTTCTCTGCGCCGCGCCAGCGTCGCGACCAGGTATCGCCTACTCGCGCGCTCGGCGAGTCCTGCCACGCTGCGCAGTAACAACCCAAAACTCGTGATATCCCGCGCCGGAACTCACACCGATTCCTTCTTCTCGCCAGAAGAATATCGAGACAGAGACCCCGCCATAACTCCTTAACCGGATCAAAGTCGATAACACTACGAAGACAAATTTTCCTATTTTTTCGGCAAAAAAAAAACATCAGAAATTGTCACGATTCTCGAGTTGTTTTTCATGAGAAGACAAAGGTATTCTTCGCAGACAAATTTTTACTTTTGTCGACAATTCATTTCTTGATGAAAAAAAAAACATGAATAATGTTCTCGACCCTCGAGTTTTTTTTAGCATGAGATTCCAGGGTTTTTGTTTTATGCGACGAGAATTTATGTTTAGATTCTACGATGAAAAAGTTTCAGTCACCGTCCACGATGGAAGAAGCCGAAGAAGCGCTCGGCGACTCGGAGGTTAGTAAGTACGTATCTAATTCCTCAAGTATATTGCTATACGATGTATCTAATTTTTAACGGCTCTGTAATAACGA
This sequence comes from Cryptus armator, assembly GCA_963971235.1. Lineage (NCBI taxonomy): Eukaryota > Metazoa > Arthropoda > Insecta > Hymenoptera > Ichneumonidae > Cryptus > Cryptus armator. The sequence goes on along the minus strand of OZ020237.1, from coordinate 8,764,454 downwards.
GCCGCGTGCCTATCGCTACGGGCGGAGTGTACACAGCAAAATATATCGTTATTATACCCCATATAATGTAGCGTTCTATTTTTTTCACCGTAACATTTATCATCCGTATTTCTTGCTGTGAGTCTTGCGCAAAAATTAGTCTCTCTCAGCGCGCGCGCGCGCTCTCGTATATCTCGCTAGTGAATTTCTTTTCGCGGCTACCTAAGTGATTCTCGGAATTACATCCTATATCACCAACTTGAAAAGAAGAGGGGGCGAGGGAAGGAGGGAAGGTAGCATCGCTCGTACCCGAGTATTACTTTATTTTATGACTGCGGACATTTTTATTGCTCAGGCTATTTTAATGGGCTATAAACAAACGGGTGCACGATTACGTCGGATATATCGACCCGCACTGACGGAATAATGACCAACAGCTCTCATAACGTTTGCCAACTTTATATTCCCCCCTCTCCTCCCGATTCCCCCATCCAACTCTCCATAAAATGTTTGTTATTTGCGTAACTTGCACTCAAATCAACTCCGACACGCGAAACGCACTCTTGTCCGCCCCGCCGTCCAATTAATTCAATCTAATTTCAGCCTCCGATTCTCTTACGACGAAAAAAATTAAAAAATTTCAACCCGTCAATCAACTCATTCGCATTAAATCGTTTCATCTTCCAATCAATTATATCTCCGATTATTCCGATCGTTATAATATCGTTAAAAATAATAATATCGATTAATTATAATAACTCGCAGGTACCCAAAGGTCTCATCTTCTGTATGGGTCAACCGGATAAACACGTGGTCGGCACGTGGATTTCATTCATGAAGCATGTCGAGAGAAGCTATACCTACGAACCTGCAGACCCAAGAGCAACGAGAAGCCCCCCTCGAGTAGTAGAGGGAAGCAGCCGCGGAAGCTGTAACGTGACGACGCTAGCTGATGGTAATCGTGGTGGTATTCGTTCGTAGTAAAAGCGGTACCCGTAGCGGCAAACCCCCGCGCGATGTGTAGTAGTTTAGTATATCTGGTATACTAGTCCCCGAGGCGGATATACCGCACAGCGTGGTGCGCAAGAGAGAGATAGAAAATCGAGTAGCAGCGAGAGAGGAAGCCAGCGGCTACGTTCTCTCGTAGCAGAAGCAGCAGAAGGAATAGTAGTAGTAGTAGTAGTAGTAGTAGTAGTAGTAGTAATAGTAGTATTTGTAATACCTATAGACCGGTAAGTATCGGCCGTCGTCCGCTCGGGTCCATGGTGTGGAACGAGCGCAGCACGAAGGTTGCCAGCCGAGCAATACGACACTAGAGGGTTGGGTGCAGAGGAAAGCATTCGCGAATGGGAGAAAGCGAGAACGAGAGTCTCGAACCCGCTACGGCGTGCTGCCTGCCGCCGGTGCTGCTGCTGCTCTTCATCCGCTTCTCTCTGACTCATAGTCAAGTTGTAGTACACGTTGGGTCTGCCTTCGCTCTCTCGGTGGGTTTACGCGGTGAGCTTTCGCCCCCCCAGCTAGCTAAGCCAGACAGCGATAAGTGGAAGCGAGAGAGAGGATTGAACGAACAGAAAAGGGGTGACGATAGCGGACGCTCGTTGGGTCAGACGTGATATCTGAATCCCTCTCTGTCTCTCGCTTTTGCTCTCACCAATGGAGAGATAACCGAGCTATTTTCTGTAGACGAGAGTGAGACACAACCCCTTTTCTCACTCCCAGCATTCTCGTTTCTTCTCTTTCACTTCTCTTTCCTTTGTACACGTTGCTTCGTTTTCTACACTCTCTGTTTCTGGGCTTTTGAAGCATTGTAACGGTTTTGGCTCTTGAATCAATCTATGGGCGTCGAGTCAATGTCCCTTTGGGATTTGGATGCCACTTGGAAGATTCGAGGACCAAGAACTGTGTCCCAGTGGACTGTTCGTTTGTTTAACGGTGTTTAAGAGACGTTGGAATGATTGAAACGGTGGTGTCCTTCTTAGAGTATTGATGTCGACGGTTGGGAAGAGATAAAATTATCGATTTTTTTTTATCAGAGGATTGAATCTCTTTGTCGCGTTGTTCGTTTTTTTTTTAATTTAAAGGAGAAATCTTGTAGTTGGGAAACGCAATTGTTAGGCAGTCGTTTAGCTACTATAAGGGCTTCTAATACATTTATAGAAGTAACAACATCGATCGACTTCTTGGGACGCATTCGTGAGCCATTGACACAAACCCTCGAAAGGTCGGTCACGACCTCAACCCCGACCTGTCTCAATCTTCGATTTCCGTCGGTGGTGCTTTCGTGACGTTGGACTACGGATTCAAGGGGCGCCAAGTGGAAGCGAGAGCTTTGCTCGCACGTGTTGTCGCCCCGGGGAATTTCTCGGGGGGTCTTTTCTACGCTCACTTCCTTTATACCTTTATACACCGAGCAGACAGTCTACTCTACTCTACTCTACCCTTCGCTACACTACTCCGTGCTGTAGTACCGCCGTTGTAGCGAGATGTACAGCACGGCAAGTGTGGGTGAAGCAAACGAGCTTCGTGCGATGGAGTCAGTAGACGACCCGTCTACTACTCGTTCACGAAGACGACCACTTGTGGCGGCTAAGGCATTAGCTCTATCCGACCGTATCTTGGATTCCCAAAGAAAGGTGCGGTAAAGCGAAATCGTCGCTACGATTGTCTGCCGAATTACGATCAACGATCGACCGAATGAATTTTGAAATTTCAACGTCTTTGCTGTTAGCCTCTCGAACATATTTTTATTTTCTTTACTTTTATTATTCCTTCGAATATAATTCTTTATTACTTTCATTGCCGAAAGACGGATACTGAATTACGTTAGCTGATATCTCTTTTCGAATTTATTTTCGATTCCCTCGCGGAAAATTCGTTTCATTGACCGGCGGAATCCATTCTTCTTATTCTATCTATTTTTTTTTTCTATAGATAAAAATAAAATACGATGCGATTCTTTGTTGGTAATAGTCTTTTAATCATATTAAAAAAATCTCAGGTCAAAATATTAACGATTGTAGGAGAAGTTTAATTTTTTGAAAATTGACAAAATTGATAAAGTGATATAAAAAAAAATTAAATTCCTTCTTCACGTTGTTATAATGGGAACTGGAATTTTTTTTATATGATCGAGACAATGGTACGAACAATCGATAACGTCTGAATTTTTTATGAGATTTTTTTTGCCGATAAGAAAAAATACATTACGCTTTTTGACCTGAAATATCCGACAGCCCCTCCCCTTTTAATTCATCATCTGAACAATTTCTTATCTTTCTGAACTTTAAATTGATACTTTCGCACGTTATATCCTTACAATTATCTCAAAGAATTACTTCAAATACTCATTGTTATATAACCGACTAACAAACTGCTTTATCATAATCTCCCAAACGAAATATTTATTCTGCTCGATACGCGAGTCACGAATTTCTTATCCTCCATATTTTTATACGCGAATAAAGTCCCTGAGATCTAACAGTTGCAATAATAGATTTTATCTTTCGAAGTAATTTCTTCGGACGAATCAATCGTCCCAACGGTCTCCAAAGTTGTTGAATCGATTCGTTAATAATTTCATCCAAAAATCCTCTCGTCTCATAGTCGATTTATCACTACAAGAACTGACAAAAATAAACGAGGGGAATGGATGATCCCGGTATCTTAATTCTGCTGAGGCGTCTTCCACGACCCCTCGGATATGATACAAACACTAAGGCATCTCGTAGTATGAGTTGACGATAAGAAAAAAAAAAAAAAAAAAAGGGACTAAAAACAAAAAAGAAAAACCGACAAGAGAGAATATCCTCCTTGGAAGAGCCGCTTGGCTTCGCGCTCCTAAATTCGAATTAACGGAAGGCAATTTTCTAGTTACACTAAACTTGGCCTAATGGCTTCAATGCCGGAGCTCGTAAAAAGCTACGAGACCCGCTCTTTCCCTCTCTTTATCCCTTCCTTCTCGCCTTCGCGCGGCTGCCCCGTTTCAATTCCTCTCTCCCTCCCCCCTCTCGACTTCCACCCTATTTCCACTTCCCCGCTGCACCAACACTATAAAATCGGCTGCACTTGTCTGTGTATTTTTTTGTTTGCGAATAAGTTTCTTCTGTGTGGTATTCATCTATCTTTTCAAACACACGCGCGTATTTATGCGATGTATATAGCTATATAGCTATCCGTGTATAAATATATACATATACACGTGTATATATATGTATAAATGCACATATACATATGTGCATTTATGGAGATGGTACACAGAAGAGACATATAGAAACGAAACACGAGGCGCAAGTTCCGAGTCTCGTCGCTCGCGCATCTCATGGGAATCAATATCCGCGAGTTTCCTCCCTTCCTCACCGTCTCACTCTTCCTCTGTTACACAACCCCCGAGGGCGAGTGACTCTATCCTTTGCCTCGACCAGGCCAAGCCAAACCCAACTTCTCTCCTCTCCCCTCCGCCACCAACGCGCCCGTTGTCGTTCCCCATTCCCCGCCAACGTCGCGCCATGATAAACGTGATTTAGAGAAGAAAGAGCCGCGCGGAAAGGGGAGTCGGGAGAGAGGGGTAGAGAGGAAAGAGAGAAAGAACGAAGGTGAATTTCTACCCCTCTAAGCCCAGTTGAAATCTCTCTTCTCTCCCCCTTCCAAAACCCCCGACAACCCCTCTCACCTCTGCCGTTCATTCGCCCTCTCCTCACAGTCGCCTGGCAGAGGACCCCGCTATACAACTACAAAACATTCAATTTAAACGTCAAGTTAAAACGAAATGGATTTTCTAGTCGGCACTGGTAATACGCTCGAACGAAAAGTTTCCCCCGGTGTTTCGTCACTTATTTTTTTACCACTCCATTCGTACCGTATACACCCCCTTCCAACTGACGCGATCCAATTGTACGCCATTCAAAATTCGGGGAAATGTTTGTATTAACAATTTATCAAATTTTATATCGCGGAGAAATTTTTTGTTGATACGGGGCGGAAGTGGGTTTTCGGGGATAGAAATGAACTGCAGCGCGATATTTGGAATCAAAATTAATTAAAGCGTAAAAAAAATTTCTATGGAGAACGACAAAGCGCTCGGAGAATCGAACATTTTTTTGATGCGCCAAAATGATGCATCCGAAAGAGGAATTCGGAGGGGAAGGAAAAAAGAATTGTTGACCAAGAGAGGCGAACGAGGGGAGGGGAATAGAGAAGGAGGATCACGCTTCGAAAAAGAATTACAAGCCATTTCAATCACGATTCCAATTTCATTCGAGTTCTCCCGCACACACCCGCATGACTGCCCGTCGAACGCTCTCGTGCCCTTTGATCCGAAAGGATACTCGAGGAAGGAAATGCATCGTAGAATCTGTCTCGCGTACTGAGGATTCTCCGAAAGGTTAAATCTCACGGCGAGGGGAACTGCGTTTGTTATTTTTATTTTATTTTTTTTTCTCTTTTATTCGAAACAAAATTTTGTTTAAAATTTTTTTTTTATAAGTTTTTTATATCTTCGCGTTTTTAAATTGAAAGATATAGTTCGGCAATTTTAGGTCAAAAATATGTTTTTTTTTTTCTTATCGGTAAAAAAAAAATCGATATGGCCGCCGAATGATTTTGCAATGAAAAATAAACATTTTATTACCTCATATAGATTTTGAAAAAAAAATTAATAATATGACGCAATTTTCGATTCGCCTCTTAAAGAAAATCACATTTTGCACGAAGAGCACATTTATGAGTTAAATTTGAATAGCTTCGGTGCCAAGTTTGCTTTGAATTCGTCAATCGTCTTTAAATACGGAGAGTTTGGAAAGATTTTTTTTCCCGTCGCTCCCGGATAAATTGTCGAAAAGCAGAAGTTTGTTTGTTCATCATCTCGAATCTTCTGGAAGTTGCATAATAATAGAGATGATAGTAGGGGTTCGCATGTATGTAATCCGGAGCACCCCGCGTCGTTTCGCGCGCCAGCAGCATCGTCATATCTCTCGCTGGAACTTGTTCAATAGTTACACTCGCTTCCATTACCGGTTGGCTTTGATCTTCGCTAAAAGGCTTACATCGAGTCACTTTCGGGACCCGAGCGATATTACCGAGAGGCGAGTTTGCCGGCGCGAGCCTTGGTTAACGTTCCTCCAAACATCAGAAAGAAAAAAAAAAAAAAAAAAAGAATGGTACTGTGCCTTCGCCGGGCGGCGTCTCGCGCGCCCGTGCATTGTCACTGTTTCAGGGCAGCACGACGCTGGTTACTCCGGTACGAAAGGTATAATGCGTTTCCCCGAAATGCTCTATTCTCCTCTTTTCCAACCCTTCGGCTTTCTCGGACATGCATGCGACACCCGTGTATCATTATATTTTCCGTAGTTAAAAAAAAAAAAAAAAAAAAAAAAAATTGAACAAACCCCGGAGAACCATCCAGCCGCGTGCACTCTTCCTTATCTCTCTCATTACTTTGGAGTTCTCGTCGACTCTCGCTTGTGGGTGAATCTTTTCCCCGGTACCCATACAAATTGCTTTTTCTTTTTCATTAATGGAATGGAAAAACAAGTTTTCAGGGCAGATGAGAGGCCGTCACCTCACAGAGTGGATTCGTATTTCAAGACTCTTCAGACTTTGATAGGAATTCATATCTCTTCGTTTATCCTTCCCGATCTTTATTACGGTTATAGTGTCCTTGCAGTGTTTCGATCTGTAATAATTAAAAAGAAAAGTTATCCAGAGATCGTGTCTCACGGTAATCCGACCTCAGGTCCCCGAGAAATTAAATATTCCGGGCGATCCTTGCGCCAAAAAGGGGACTCGCGATCGCAACGTCCACATTATTTCCCAGCAGAGCTATTTACGTTCCGTGATAACATTAATACATATCGAATTAATAAAAAAAATTTAATTATACAATTAATTAACAAAACGAACATTGCCTTCGTACATCGGGATGGTGACGAAAGTCGGTACTCGAGAGTTCGTATTACACGAAAAGTAAACGATCGGTACGATACTTTATTGATTTTCCGGGTTTGCGAACTCGCAAACGCATTTATTTCTGCACCGAGGCGTACGAATGAGAAGGTGGGAAAGGGGGGTAAACTCGAGCGAACAAACCGAGAATATTATTTCTCGTACGCCGCCCCCGGAGATAACACACACGGAACCTCGAGGACATCGCTCGTGGGCACATTCTTCCATTGCCGCCTCGTAAACCCATCCCGATGGGACTTTCCCATATAACGTGTATTATTTCTATTGACTATCGGCTATGTAGCCCCGCAAATACGCGACTATGAACACCTGCAATCTATAGCGAGAGTTACATTTCTTATAGCGAAAACGGCGTATTAAACCGATCGACTTTAAGGGAGGAATCGGTTTTTTTTTTTTTTTTTTTTTTTTTTTTTTTTTTTTCAAAAAATTGCTTTAAAAAATTTCGTAAAAAAAAAAAACTTTTTTTTATTAATGTTTGATCGCGAGCGCCATATAAATCAGTAAATTTATAAGATACGTAAATCTTCGCGAAAAATACGTATGTTGTCCGGAACTATCGTTGAGGAATACATTCCGTAAAGATATTTAGAAAACGGTATAGTATAGGCGTTAGATAACAAGAATAAACCATAGATAACAGAAAGGCGTCGGGGAAGGGGATGAAAAAAAAAACGGTTCTGAAGCTCGGAAGCATAATATTCCAACGATGGTCGACGAAGGGGCAGCGGGAGAGGGTAGGAAAGCTCGATGCTTTTACAGTCGATATAAAATCTCCTGTAACTCGAGTATTGTGTGTAAAAATATTCCTCGCTATATTGCCTTTTCCAACATCCCCCCCCCCCCCCCGCCATCCATTCTCCCCCTCACCCTTCTCCCCCGTCCCCCTCCTGTGCGTTTTCTCTCGTAAAAAGTATCTGCATAACTTTTAAGCGAACTCGTCCCGGCTGCGCCACATCGTTAAAGCTCTTTCTGCTGCCGCTGCCTGTTTTCATCGTGAGGCCAACGATAACACCCTTGTGCACGAAAATTCGTTTTTTTCTCATTACAATCGTCTCGAATCGCGTGCCAATTATCGTATCGACGTATCTTTTCTGCCCAACGGCTATTAAACAACTTCCGTAAGCGATAGATCGCGCCTGTGGTCGATTTTGAACGTCAAGGGTTGGCTGCAGGGGTAGTCCTGCACCCGACAAAATTGAGGATAGGAAGGAAGTAAGAATGGAGCGAACGAACGAGAGAAAGACTGTCTCGAAGAGATAGCAACTTTCTTATAGAACGTTGCCGAAGGAACGTTGGCTACACGAAAAAGTACTCGCAATGTATTCCAAAGAAAAAAAAAAAAAAAAAAAAGGAAAAAGAATGAAATAAAATCTTACGCAGTTGGAACAACCTTATTCTTGGTACACTGGAGTACGTGTACAAAGTATGCGGTACGTTGTATATATACATTCGTTGAAGGAAGTCGTCGAGATGGAGTAGAAAGGGGAGAGAGAGAGAAGGGAGGGGAGGTGGAAAGGGGCGGAAGGGGAGCGGAAATCCATTTCGAGAAAGGGACTTTTCCATATTACCCTCTCTTTCGTTTTGCTTTCCACCTACAAGACTCGTAAATGGAGTTTGAAAAGCTCATTCTTCATCCTTCTATTTTTCAACCCCTCCGGCCTCCTCGCATCCATGCGTCGACTTGCCAGAGCTACAAAATTATTTATAGTCACCGAACGAACGAACAAAAAAAAAAAAACTTGACTTTGAAATATATCTTTTCATCAATGTGTTGATACGATACTACAGAGTTATCGCAAAGGATTCTTTAACCCTTTTCGAAGCAACACTCGGCAGACGCTTCGAATTCAATGAAATTTTACAGGCAACTTTCTGACAATGAAAAATGGGTATTTGTAGCGCGAGAATTTCATATCGCGCGGAAAAATAAATTGTCATTTTTTGGGGGATTTTTCGATAAAAATATTGAATTCTTTCAATTTTATTTTAATATTTATGTTCCTATTAATATTTTTATTGGATTTTTTTCAATATTTTTTTCATCAGTTCGCAAAAAAAATCATTGAAAAAGGACGCCCAATAAATATAATCCATATTCCCACCAACTACTATTTCTTACGACAAAATTTCTAAAATCTTTTCAACCGGAAACTGAGAAAACAATTCGTGTCTCAGCTGCCTCTCCGCGTCCAAAAATCCTATTCCCAAAAACCTAGAAAAGTGTTAACGCGATAACCAACGAAAAGTCTAAAAAAAGAACATAAAGTTCAATGATACGCATTTCCGTACTATATGGAACGACTATATACTGAAACACGAGGGGGGGTTCGTGCGCAAAGTTGTAACGGGGTGAGGAAATTCCGTGAGGGAAGCAGACTACGTAGAGACAAGTCGGTTTGACCTCAGCACGCTTACCGGGTGTTTCCGGGAAGATGAATCGGCCTTTGCTCCAACGCTGCTTCGGTGCGCTCTCTTTCTCTCGTTGCTCTCGAGAGGTCGAGAGGTAACACCGCACGTAGCTTACGCTTGCCAGGAACATAGTCGCTCGGTTTCACTTGCCCGCCCGCGAAAGGTTTCTCTCTATCCTATACATCCGTATCTCCGTCGCTCCTTCGTTGCGACTCGGTGTGAGAGAGCTTCCGAGACCCGAGCGTGTGGCACAACCCTTGACTATCCCCCATCGTGGCGCACAAACTCGTGCTCCCCTGGTGCTCCTGCTGCCCTCCGTTCTCGCTCTTCCGTAGCTACTCTATATTGCTGTCGCTGCTACACGAAGGCTCTTGTACTATTTCTGGGATAACCGACCTTCTCAACTCTCTCGTCCGGCTAGAGAAAGTGGGTCTGGTTCAAGGTCAACAATCGTCGCTCGAGTCACTGGAGCAACGAAACCGTTGACCCTCGTCCGCTATAGCGGCGCTGATCCTTTTCGGTGCCTTATCCTTTCCCGGCCTTTTTATTCTACGGCTCGATCTCTCGATACCTGAAAATGTGATACATCTCTTCGTATCGTTGTACCTCGGGAAATATCATCGTTTCCTTGGTTACCAATTATTCGGTCGAATCCTGTTGTTTGAACGATGAGATGGAAGCTGTTAGTGCAGGTCGAGTATGGAATTCTCGCAGTAGAGGGGTTGAAAGAGCCGAAGAAAACGATGCAGACAACGGTGAGACCACTAGTCGCTTGCAAGAGTCTTTGCCCGCTTACAAGCCGCACCTCTCAACTGAGATAAATCACCTTCCTCCGGCTCTCGTGTAACTACCCGTTGAGTCTTTCGTCGTTTTTTTTTTTTCGGTCTCAGACCAGAGCTTTGGCGTCATCTTGAGCGCAGCATCGACCCTCGAAAAGAGCACTGGAAGTAGTCTCGTTAAAGAGGGGTCAAGAGGCAAGAATTTCTCTCACCCTGTTACAATGGGATTAAACTTTTTACGTTTCTTTGCTGAAGAGATCGGTAAATGATACAACCTCTGTCGTCGGTATTGCAGTTAGATAAAAAGAATATTAATATACGGAGTCGGCTGCGAAAGAGAAGAGCGGATAGATTAGAAGATATATATATATCTATATATCGATATATATCGATGGGTTCGCAGGAAGGTAGAGCTTTATTCGCTCAAAGAGAACCCTTTGTATTGTGTCATCAACACCGACGAGCAATTAGTTGGCAATAAAGAAAAAAAAAAATCGAAAAGGATGAACGAGAATCGAACCGTGCGAGAGACGAGTCAACGGCGCGTTTTAACCCTATCTTACTATACTTGTTTTTATAATGTTACCGTCGTTACTTGTCAAATTAAGCGTGTTAGTGTTAAATTAAGCGTCTTTAATAACGAACACAAACAGGAATTTTGCACCGGGGCAACCGGCTCGCGATGAAAGAGAGATGTTATCTACGCACGGTTGCTCCACAAAGCTCTCTCACTTCCGTTAACACGGTTTTAGTACTGCCTGTCGCGAGAGTAACGAGCGCATAGGAAAAGAAGAATTTTTTCAACTGGCTGAACTCGCTACGAGCAGAAAGGACATTACGATGAAATACAAATTCTATCGGAAAATGTATTGATTGCGATGATTGTGGGTGCGATGCCATTACGTTCTGTTACCGGTGATATTTAAAAATCATTTTTTTTTTTTCATCTCTAAAGCAAATTTTTTTACTTTGACATCGTAGCGACGTATTCAATAATTCGATCGTTTTACGAGAGAAAATAATTTGATAAAAATTAAAAAAATGCCGATTTAAAAACATTTACTTGGGATATAACGAAAATTGACTCGAGTAGCTGATTAGAGTGAAACGCATAACTTCCGCCTCTTTTTCCTGGAAGTCGGGAGTTACCAACTCCTCCTGTAAAACAATAGATTCGATATCACATGTGAAGCAACTTCACTTAATCGGTAAATTTCGTAAGGAAATGATTAACCGCTTTGAGAATAATGGATTCGACTTACAACAGCGGGTATGGAATGAATAATCGCGTTTACGGTTATAAATTCTCAGTTCGACGATTAACAACAATCAAACCATTGGATTACTTCACTATTCAAATTTCTAATATCGTTTTTTTTTTCCTTTTTTTTCAGAGATCGAGACTTGTTGAGACCGCCGAAGGACTTCATAGACGTTACCGTGGGTTCCGGAAGATGGCAAATACTCGTTACTCTGATGCTTAGTTTTTCCGTTTTCACGCATTTGCTAAATACCGGTACGGAAACTCTTCTTCGTCCCTCCGGTTGGTGGTGCAAAAGACCCGATTTTCTTGACGATTGGACTGACGTTCAATGGATTCTCTACAGTCACAGCGAAGACTCCGTAAGTTGGATTGACATTAATAGAACTTTAAACCCATGAAAACTATCCACTCACCAATTGGAATCGGCTAATTGTACTCAGTGTCTGGGAATATGCAATAGACAATTGTGGTCACCGGAAATATTGGCCGAAGGATATTTCCGCGGTTGCCGAGTTTACGATATCGATTACGAGACTTTCAAGGGACTCAGCTACTCGGATAGACCGAGAATCGAAACGAACGAAACAATTCCCTGTCCTTACGGTGTCCACTTTAGTACGGCGAGTGGGCAGAGCATTGCAAAAAAAGTAAATGATGCCGTAGACGAGACTCTCGACGATTTTTAATTTCCTGAATTCTTCTCTATCGGTTTTACCTTTGTTAGTTCCGAAAGGGCTGTTTCAACGGGACGATAATCTCGAGTTTCTGGTTATCGTCGAGTACCTTCGGCCGTATCGGTGGTTACATCTTTTTCGGAACTTTGAGCGATTGGATCGGACGAAAATATGTGATTTTTATCGCTTGCGGTGTAACACCGATTACCGCTGTTATTGCGGCTACGGCGTCGAATTATTCCCTTTTCGTTATCGCGAGCGCGATACACGGCTTTTTTCACGGTGGTTTCGCCATTAGTTTGGTTCTCATTATTGAAATCAGCGGTAATTCATCGAGAACCGGTTTACTTGCGATCAGTTGCTGTTGCTTCGCTCTTGGAATCGGTAAATATCGTGAATCGTCGACGGAATGATGGATTATCAAAAAAAAAAAAAAAATGATTGATAGATATAATGGTAAAAAAAATATTCTTTTATCGTTCAGGTCTGACACCAGTGATCAACGACGTCTTCGACTCGTACGATGAAATGATAGTCTTCATAAACATCTTATGCGTCGTTGTTTTCGTCTCCGCGCGTTTTCTTCCGGAATCGCCAAATTGGCTGTTCTGTATACGCGACACGAAACGTTTGGAAAAAATAATCCTTAAAGCCGCGGAAGTCAATCAACTTTCGTTGTCGTCAAATTTTCGTCTCATCCACGTGGAGCACAGTGACGAAAGGCAACGTCTACCCGTGTCGATGCCGCGCATCTGGAATCTCATGTTACAACCGGAAATCGCTTGCCAAGTGATCGGTATAACTTATCTCACGGCTCTCTTCGCTCTGATATTCGGCGGTGCGTATTACTCGATATTGTCGAATGTTCTGAAATCACAATTGGCGAATACGTTACTCGTTGCCGCGACGACGGTGGGAATGTTATCCGGTCAATTGTGCATTTTTCTTATGGGACATCGACGAGTTCTGTGGATCTCGTTATCTCTCGTTTTCCTGACTTCTCTCGTACTTATGATACGACTTCACGACACCAAACCAACGATCACCGCACCCACCACGACACTTCTGCTCGTCAATGTCGCGATGGTTAGTCTCGGTTACGGAGTTCTACTGAATTACAATACAAGAACTTTTCCGACATTGTTTCGCGGCACACTGTGCGGATTTTTTCACGCTGTTTGGGCGATTTTCGTATGGACCGGAAATCACAATTACATCGAATTTCCTAGAATCGTTATCGTTCTCATAATGAGTTGCCTTGTCGCGGCTCTGTTCAGTCTAAATTTGCGGGATCTTCATCGACGTGAGTTGCCGGACACTGTGATGGATTCCGTTACCTTCGGCCTGTGAGTTGAATTGCTCGTAATAAATCAAAGTTAATTATTAAAAAAAAAATCGACAGTTAGAAAATTGATTGGATCTCCTAAAATTTGGCGCTTTTATGCAATTAATATATCAATCATATAAATAATTACATATTTCGTAACGCAGATTTGCAGAATTAGATTCTAAAATATATTTGTAATATACTATTTTTTTGACGAAAATCGATTTGCGACTATCATAGATATATTTTCGATACATTTTTTTTTTCATGTGCGAAACTGAGCCGATTGATTGTGAGCTGGAAATCCAAAACTGATCGTCTATATTGTGCGTTTTATTTGCGACAGACAACCAAAGCCAAAGCGTTGGGACATAACGGAGAGCAACGAAATTTCTCCGGGCGACGAGATTAGCTACGTCAGCATGGAAAAGCCTTCGCGTAATCTCGATTGCGTCGGCAGGTTTGCCACTAAGATACCGGGCCGACAAAATCTCTCCCGACAACTTCTAAAACCTCGGAAGGCCTCTAAATCCTTTTCTGCATTATAAATAAAAATGGACCAACTGTTTACCCCTGGAAAATGGTAAATTTATCGTTTATCAGATTTAGCACTTGTTGAAAAAAATGAAATCTTTCATTTCCGGTTTTATTCTCTTATTTTAGGGGCGTTAAGGTTGTATCAAGATCGTTACAAGTTCTTTCCGCGATGAACAGAATGTATTCGAGGGATCAATCTTCGTCTACAACCGTCAGGCTATCCCCCTCTCGCCGTTCCCCGCCCTTCTTTCCTATCGCTCCTGTCGTTCTCTTCCTTCCACACATTTTTCTCCAGCCTCGCCGCGTGATAACGCTCGTCGGCACCGTAAGTTTTACCTCCCCGTGGAATTTTTATCCCGAGACTCGGCAACACCGCCGCGCCCAATCGATTTACATAGACACACGGATGCAGCGAGGGTACCAGACTATTGTAGCTCTCCTCTGTTACCTCCTGTTCTCTTTCTGTTCTTCGTTGCATTCCGTCCATCTCGCAACGCCGTTTCTCCTCTATCTCGTCATTCGACCAAATAAATATTCGACGAGGCGAAATGTCATCTAACAATTTTTCAATCGCTAGTAGTACTTTGTCTACGCGCCCGAGACGCGTCGAGGAAAAAAGCGATATCGGGAGCGGCATCGATTTTCGAAGGACTAACGGATACATCTACCTGACGATTCGAAATCGGAATCGGATCGTGAATTTTTTTTTTTTTTTTTTTTTCTCAAAAACTGGGAAAGGCATTTTTTTTTCTGAAAAATCTGTATGTTTTAAATTTCACAGATTTTTTTTTTTTTCCGAAAAATATTGAAAAAAAAGAATACGACCGATAAAAGGGTAATGCGTTTTTTTTTTTTTATATAAGTTTTTTCCATCGGAGAATTGCGTTCATCGATAAGAACAAACGGGTAATATGTTATATGTTTTTTTTTTTCAGTAAAAAAAATAATTTTGTTTTATAATTTTTGAGACAAAAAATCGAAAATTGAGTCAATTTTCAAACCGTCAGGTAGCCGGTGTAAAAAAAATCCCTTAAAAAAAAGTCTCATTTACGCGACTCACGCGACTGACGTAGTAGACGAAAAAAAAACGAATAATTATCTTCCAAAGTCCATTGTTTGGTAGTTCGCGGGAAAAACGTAGCAAAAAAAATGTTCGCTTCTCTCTCCTCCGCTATTGTAGATTTTTTTATATTCCTTTTCTTCTTTGCCACAATATTGTTTTTCTGCGTTACGCGAATATATTTTAAAGTCAATCGTATGAGTGATAAAACAAAGTGTAATTTCGCTCGCATGTGAGAATTGGAAAACGCATTCGCTTCATTCGATGGAAGGTTGAAGCTAAATTTTGTCGTTTTTACTTTTTTTTCTTATAGATCGGGACTTTGATGACGACGGCGCCGTTTGCCGACCGATGGGCGGGAGGGAGCAGAAAAAAAAGAAAACTACTCGTTACAAACGTTAGCGGATCGGATGCCCCGTAGCGACGACGAGAGAGCATCGAGCATCGACCGTATCAGCGTCTTGTCAACCGTCGGCATCAGTCGTCTTTCACGTCCACCGCGTCCTTCCTCCGCCTCCGCAATCCTCTTCGCTCTCTGCTCGGCGCTCCATCGGACCTGTCTGTCGTCGATGGCCAACCGCAATTTATGACCGCAAGTTTTTGCATGATTTATACGCCAAAATTACACTTGTAAATGCCGATAAAGCGATCAGATATCGGACAATCGCATATACGAACGATTTACGATCCTTTTCGTTCCCGTAGATGTGATCCTTCTTTTTTTTTAATCTTTTTCTCCGAAGTCGCGTCTCTACACCGATATATCCGATAAACGAATGTTATAGTTTATTTCGTCGATTCGCCGAAAGTCCTAGTCGAGTATTTCTTGACGCAAATGTGGAAGTGATGAAAATACGAAAAAAAAAAAAAAAAGAAAAAAAAATCAGTCCGGAAAAATCCACGTGGAAAAAAAGTATATGAAAAAATATATGAAATTTGGCGTTTTTCTATAATTCATATGATTTCATATGATTTTGGAGGCCCGCGAGTGAATTGTTCCCGTATGAATGACAATTTTTGTTCGAGTTCAATATATCCTCTTTTCGCTCTGTCGATCGACAATCCCCCCAAATAGCGATGACACAGAGATCGGATATCCAACCTCCGAAATCTCGTGTTCTCCTCTTATTCGCATGACCTCACGTCTAAGCCTCGCGTTGTCGCATTCACGTACGCACGGTATAGCGAGGGAGAGTTATCTATACATTGTCGAGAGCGCGAGAGTTCGGTTGATCGGAGCCAACAGGTGGCGAAGAATATCGGAGACTTTCGAAGGGTTCGGGAAGCATCACCAAAGGAGATAAAACGCGGCAGTGAGTTCCGAGTCGAAATCGTGTGGGTTGCGAGGGTAAAGTGGATGAGGCCGCGGAGTCCTCCTGTAGACTGCGAACGAGACGAAGAGAATCGCGCGCGTCAGCGGCGGTGCGACGATGGCAGGGCGAGCAAAAGGGACGAAGATCCTCGAAGGGAACCTGCTGCTTACCACCTGACGGCCCCCGTGCCGCTCGCAACCCGAGAGTCTCGTAAGAGATTCGGTTGCTCGTATTTTGTAAATTACGTCGCGCCGCGACAGCCTTGGCTACCCGATCGTTATCCCTCCTCACCGACGAAAACTCACGTGTCCCCTTCTTTTTCGATATATAGTTCTAACCGTCGAGGGGCATAGTGAGACCAGTGGGATGAGTATATACTCTCGCTATACAATATACCGGTGAAATAACTTTTCGATCTCAAATTTATCGAATACTTTTTCAGCAGAATGTTCTCTCAATTTTTTCGCACACATATATATTTTATACATGTGATATATTACATGAAAAAAATATATATCATATATATAAACATATATTTTTCAAAAATCATTATTTTTTAATTATATTTTTAGATTTTTAATATTTTAATATTTATGCTGATTTATCACATAAAACTTTCTTCGTTTCTCATCGTTTATAAATCGAAACTATCGCCCATCGACGGAGTCCCGCGGGTATACAGCTCGCGGTTCTCGTCCGTCACCTATAGAAGTGAACAGATCAGACTTCCGGATTCGTCATATATAATTATTTTACGTTCTCGCAGAGTCTTTGACTCGCATTTGTATTCTTCGCCATGCGTGTCTTTCGTGATGATATTACATTAAACGAGATAGCGCCCGCGGACGCAGTTATATATGAGCTCCGCGATGGTTATGCGGTCTAACCTCGTAATACATATCCCAGCAAATTGTTCGCTATCCGAAATTCGAAGTAACCGCAACGCGGACACGACTGCTAAGTGCTCGCGGGTTTGTTTACCCTCATTATCGAGACACTGGGCGCTCGTTGATCATTGTTCCCGTAAAAAATTGCCTCTTTTTGTTATTTAAAATCGTTCTGCTCGCCGCTTTATCGTTCGGTCAATTTTTCGGACCACAACGGTATTTCCACGATATTCTTCGTCGCACCTTTTCATTTTTCACGTACCCATCGCAATTGTTCGCTCGTTATAGCTTCGGTACTGTCGGAATAACGAATGTTTTTTTTTTTTTTTTTTTTTTCAAATTTAATATTTCCCAAAAAAAGTCGCCATTTTCATCGAAAAATTGTATATTACGGATATATTTTAGAATATAAATCGTTAAATATATATAAAATGATTAATTATTATTATTACCTTAATATATATCTAATTATCTATTAGATACAAAAAAAATTGGCTGAAGATAAAGACTACTTATTCGTAAATTTGCTATTTCGCTCAGTAAAATCTAAGAATTGCTATGTCACTGGTATTGTCCACTGACCATTATTTTTTTTCTCCCCTCCGTTCGATAACTGAGCGATCCAAGCGGACAGATATATCCACGCAGCCAAGTAAATTTATTCTATATATGTATACCGTACGATAGTCTTCTATACCTACGATATACTCCGAGTCTTTGCGTGCGTTCGATAATATCCGGTAAAGTAAAAAAAAAAAAAAGAAAAAAAAATCTCATGAATTATTCATTCGAAACATCTACGATCATTACAATTAACGTTCTATAGTATGATATATGCCGCGCGATAGCCTATAATTAAGAGCACTTTCCCCCAGCGTTTCATTATCGATAATAGGTTTATTAAGCAATGTGGAATAGATTTGTTTCGAGACTAAAAAAAAAGAAAGAAAAAACGAAAAAAAAAAAGGGTTGCGAAATTGTCGTGAAAGAAGCGGATCCATTAAAATTTCGTTAAATTGCTTAAAAATGACTATCTACCGGCTTTCTCTATACGCCAAACGCGTACACATAATACCGATATAATCAACTCCATAATTATTTATTTGTCGAATATAATAATTGCCTAAGTGCGCGTGGAATTGGATACGAATCAAAATCGATTTGCGTTACGTGCGCACATACGAACCGTTCTTCATCTACCGATATGGTCGATAGTCGATTTTTCTTTCGCGACAACGGGCAAAAGAATCGCGCGTTCGAGGGAGAGACTCACGGAAGTTTTATAAAACTATGTAGTAGTATTTGTATCGACGAGTGCGCAGTGCACTTTGCACCAGAGTATTGCGATGGAACGGGGCGGCGGGGAGACTCGCCATATCTACTCCCCAGCAGCCGTCCTCCATCGTTCCCGCTTCACCGCACTCCCGTCGCTTCGCCCCCTCCCCCCCCCCGCCCCCGCCAAAGACGAATGTATAATTTATATTTGTCATTCATCTCCGTCTTGTTTACCTTTGTTATTTTCCCGGTATTGATCCAGCGGGCGAGAGTTCCGAAGAGCAAATGGGTTGAGAAGAAGCGCGAGGGGCACGGGTTGGGGGTGGATTGGGGGGAGGGGGCGGCAGGAAAGGAGGCTGCCTTTCCTCCGAATGTTGGAACGCAAGAGCGGCCGAGCGCGGAGCGCAGAGAAGGAGAAAAGGAGAATAAGAAAGAGAAAGCAAAGGAGAAACGAAGCAGTGGAAACGAGGATACAAAATCGTGAGACGGAGAGAGATATATTGAGTTTCCGAAACTTTCAAGAGTGCACCGAGCAATAGTACGGGGGGGAGAGGAGAGAGAGAGAGGCAGCCGGTTTGCGCAAACACAAAGTTTGAGAAACGTATAATGTCCTGGATAAATCAAGGAAATTTGATAAATCAACAGAGCAGAGCTCGCAGGGAGAGAGAATGGGGGATGGCCAACGAAAGTGCGCTCGCGCTACCTTCCCGGAGCACTAATTACGTCTTGCAATCTTTGATCGTTTCGTTTTTACCTCCCTTCCCCGTTTTTCTTACCCTTTCTTTACCCTTCTCGAGTTTCGCATCGGTTTTTCGTATAGATAAATATTTGTACGATTCTTCGATTCTGTTTTATTTTATTTATCTCCGGTTCGCGTAATGTTGAAGCTTTTTTTTTTTTTTTTTTTTTTTTTTTTTTTTGATAACGATATCGTAATATAAGCTTATGGATGGAGAAACCCGACGCGAAACCCGAGAAGACGTCTTTACGGAAACGATTTGGCAATTTCAGGCAGAATTGGGTGTTTTAACTTTTTTTTTTTTTTTTTTGGAAGAAAAAAACATCGTATCACTCATGCAATGCGATTATTTGTCGGTGATATGATTCTGATCGTGTGAAAAATTTCTCACTTTTAAATATTGAAGATTTTAAGAAAAAAAACTTTTTTTTTTTTAATAGAACTTTTTAAAAAAATTATATTTAAAGAAAAGGGAGTTAATTCCACGGGGTGTTACATTCGAACATTTTTTTAAATGATCAGAACACCGGTGCTAATAATCAATTGCGGGACATTTTTTATGAGATTTTTATTTTATTTTTTGTAAAAAAAAAAAAATATGCTGTTTAACCTAAAATATCCGAATCCCCCTTAAGATGATACATCATTGAAATGAGAGGTGCGCAAAAAATTACATGATCTCTCGTCGATGGAAAAATTGCCAAAAAAAAATTTCATTCTCGGACTCGCGACGAAATATCTCTATTTTGCCTTTATCGCGAACCCTTTCGTAGCGAAAGATTTTTATAGCAATTTTAAAATTCGCGAAAGATCGGAATTCCTTGCGAAAATTTCGTACGACAGTTTTAGGTCCTACAAGGCATATCGTAATATACATGTATGTGTGCGTAAGTACTATATATAGGTGTAATAATGTTGCTGCCCCTGATACTAATACTATAGAACCACGTCGATGGCTATGGGCCACGTATCTTCACAGTCGGAAGAACTCGTGACCCGATTTCCTTTATGGCGCAGTTCCATAAAACTTTCAAATAAATTGCATTACGCCATTACGTCAAATGTTCTCCGACCCTTTTGTCCCTTACGAATGTATATGTATATATCTATATATACGATGGTGGACCAGCTTTCTGCAAGTCGTATCGAAGTACTCTCGATATTTTTATCCAACACAAGTACTCCGATCGTGTAAAACTATTGCAATTTGACGATAAAGATTCGCCGAAAAATAAAACGAAATCCGAAAGTAGGAGCCACTGATAGACGAGCGTCTGGAGAGCACAGGTTACTTCGAAGTTTGTCTGAGATTTAAAATACTTAACGCTGTCGCATGTACGAGAGACTGAAATATTAATGCGCCCATAGACGGTAAAGAAGAGACTACTAGAGACCGAAAGAGAGGGATAGTGCGCGATTACTTGTGTCGGAACCATCAGAGAAGTGAGTGGAAAGATCAAAGCCGGTGAGGGAACATTGTGAGCAGAGAAAATGTATGTGAGAGTTACGTACATCGTCAGTGCACTGTATAATAATATATGAACAGAAGCCTTCGTATCCAACAATTTTTGTTGTTGTTATTTTTTTTTTTTTTTTTTTTTTATATGCCGAAGATACCATCGAAACTCTGCGGGATGAGACATAAATGCATAAATTTTCACTGATAAACGTATGTGCCGGTAGACGACATGCAATAACTACTCGGTTATCATATCGGCTTTTATCATTTCGTAATTATTGCTAATCGATCGCAAGACCACGTTTCGTAGAGATGCGCCTAAAAGAAACGCGATTTCTCGCCTGAACTCATCATTTCATCTCTCCGCCAATCCGAAAACCGAGTAAATATTTTTTCTCTCCTCTTTTCGTGCGAAAAAATAGCAGCGAATTCGAAATTTCCAGACGGAGAAATCCGTTTGAGCGGTAGTTTCGGAAAAAAATAAAATAAAATGGCTGTGTAACAAGATGCAAACGTAAATACAACAATGCTTCGTGTAATAATAGAACGCGTCATTGTAGGAAACTGAAGAACAAGATATCTTATAAGGGCAGACAGAAGGGAGGTATCCACACAGTGAGAAAGGGAGAGAGTTGAGTTTGCTGGGGAACTTTGCCGAGTAGGTAAGTATACCCTACATGCCAGAGTCAAGAGAGCGCGATAGGGTACAAAGAACGAGCGAAAAGAGGGGGAGAGGGTTGGGGGGTTGGAAGGGGGAAGAGCAACATGGGTGCATAATAGGTGGGTACTTGTGTTACGTACTCCTATAGCTATAGATACGATACAATCGTATAGCCATACTGTATGGACGTATTACATAGAAGGTGCAATAGAGAGACGCTGGGCGAAGGTTTCTCATAACCAGGCCGAGCGATAGCCCAGGACTCTCTGGCAGCCACGGTGAAACTATACGGTTACTATACGACTCGAGTGCTCATTTCAGATAGGAGAGTTTCAAACTTTTAATTTCTTCCAGTTTTACGCTGTAGGTTTTATGAGTCGGTGCCGCCATCGGTGCCACCCCCGCTTCCGCAGACGTTCGTAAAGCATACCCACCCCCCGAGCGTTCTAACGTTATAAAAACCCCTCCTTCGCCGTCGGACTCGCGGGAAAAAGCTTTGGAACGAGTGAATACCGATAGTGGTTACACCTCGACGACTCTCGTCTCTCAAAGCTTCCTCTGTCCGATTATCACCCCCCCCCCCCCCCCCCCCAATGTCTCTTTTAGCCATACAGAAGAACGACGACCTCATCTAAACGTCCTTTGAGAAGAGTTTATAGTCGCATATCAGCCAAAAGTGAAATTCAGAGAGAATTCCCTCTGAATTTCACTTTTGGAGAGTCCTTGAGAAGTTCTTAAGGCTGCGATACTTAATTGCAAGCACCGTTTCGCGTTAATCTTCCTATTGCCTGCCAGTGTGCCCTCCGAAACGCACGACAATCGTTTATTGTACTTTTCGTTTTTATCGTGTTTTTTTTTTTTTTTATTCCCATGATTTACGAATGCTTTATTTTCCGGAGCGAATGTGAATTGGGAGAATGACGTTCTTCGAATATAAATGCGAGCGTCCATTGTCTCGTTGGCTGTTGCGCGGGGATAGAGAGGTTGAAAGGAGGGAACGGAGAGGCTGCGGTCGCGCGCATACGTACGCAGGTAGCGTTGCAGGTGTAACGTCCTCGTAAATCAGAATCCCGCACTAAACTCCGGCCATTCCCCACGGTTACCAGTAAAATGACGGTAGCAATAATAGAGAGGGGCCAGCGAGAGCCTTCTCGCCTGTAGTCGTCCAAGCCAACCCTCTCCCCCACCACGTTTCGCTACACTGGGCACCGTGGCAATAAAATCCGAAATGGTAATCCACGAAACGTGGATGAGCGAACGGATCTTCTTGTATCGTCAATTCGACGAGGGGTGTCCGGTCTAACGCTTTGCAACTTGACGCAAGCATCTAATTACCTCTATCGAGATGCTGATAACCCGAAAGATCGACCCTTGTCTCCGAGTCCCAAGGGAAGGAGAACAACAAAAAATGAACTGATTAAGAAATAACAAAAAAATCGTAGATTCACGGACCCGATAATGGCTAACAAACGAGACAAAATGTACGCATGCCGCTCGCTACACGCGTTTCGCAACGTTCTGGAATAAAAAAAATCCGCGAGGGCGTCGGGGACAGAAACGGATCCATGGAAAATATAGGGATTAATAATCGTAAAAGTCCGTGTCCTCTAAGAGCCATAAAGCTGGTGGAAGCAATATTCCTCAACGAGTCGGAGAGAGGGAGATATACAGAAATTGAGAGAGACGACACTATATACCGCGACTCGCAAAACCCCCCTCTGGACTCCTTTCGAGTAGAGGAGCAGCAGCAGCAGCAGTGGCAGCACCAGAGCTCCCACCCAGAGTTACGCTCGCGCGCGGTCCCCGCACCCCTTTTCAACCGGTTTTCACCCCCCGCGTACCAGCCAAACACCCACGAAACCACCCACCGGCCACGCTGTCTCTGCCTCTTCCTATTCCTCTTCCTCCGGCTGCAAAACCCCTCTCATAAAGCTTACCCTCTATCCCGATTCCATTTCATTTCGCTCCGCCCCTGACACACGCTTCCATCCGGTTTTCATTTTACCCCTACCGCGCGGTAACCGTCATCCCTCCGAAGGCACACCGTTCGGCGACACCGTTGCCTCCTCTACGCTCTACACGCGGGGAGGGTTACCGATACACCATGTAGGACGGCTGCTCATAACATGTTCGACTCTCAACGTCGATCGCTTTCGACTCACTTCGAATCTTCATGACTACGAGTTTTATGACGATACTGTATCATCGAATGCTCAATTAAATGGGTACTCGGCGATTTTCGTCAAATTTATTGCGTTTTGCCAACTTAAAATTAAATTTTTTTTTTTTTAATTACGCAAATTAGTGATGATGACTTGACCTCATCATCAATATGAGACATAAACATTGCGAGACTTATATCATGCGTTTAGATACTTTGGACAAAATTTGGTAAAGTTCGATCGATTTTTTACGAAACTAATTGCGAATAATTTTTTTTTCAATTCATAACCGTGCAAAATCTTAACGATTGTCGAGATTTCAATAAAAAGTAAATCAAACAATGCGAATTGGCGTTTTTTCTTGCCTTGTAAATTTCAGCTCGATAACTAAAGATATTAAGTTATAAAGGATCACGTTTTTCGAACTTTGGCAATTATGAAATTCTGAAAAAAAAAGCTAAAATTATAATAATAATAATAATGATAAGGAAAGAGAAAGAAGAACGCGGCTTTTCTCGACAAAATCATCAAAGCAAGTAATTGGCAAACCGAATCATTGTGTGGGTGTGAGCTGTACGATAGTACGCATTTGCTTGAAGCCCGGCATTGCCCGCCCGGATTGCGCGCGAATCAGACTCTCACCTCCTCTCGCGAGGAAGAAAAACAGCTCGATACTTTTTAGACGAGAGGAGAAAGAGTGGAGCTGCAAGAGTTTCGGATACGAAACGATCCGCGCTTATTCCGCGCACGAAATTACTTGCGAGCATTGCACGTGAATTGGTCAGAGATTTACACTGAGGCGTATCTGTAGGATGGCGCAACGTTAGAGAAGATGACACAGAGGGTTTGCAATGTAAACGCAATAACGAGCGTTCGTTCGGACGCCCGATGCGAAACAAGATAATTCAATTTTTTATATTCATTTTTTTTTTTTTGCAACCCACTATATCCAACGCGTACATCTCGGCAGACAATGGCGACTTATTTTATCTCCTTTCAAAATTTCGTCTATCGTTAGCAGACTAATCGATCCCTGTTTTCATTTCGCCGTTTCTTCATCCCCTCTACCACTTCCACCTTATCATTTTATTTTTTTCGCAAACCCTTCGCATTCATCTTTCCGTTCCTTGGCGTCGTCTATTCTCTCTTCTCCTCCCCCTTCCCACTCGTTTTTCGTTTCTCAGTCACTCACACCTCTTCCGAGAACCATAATGCGACATTGTATATACGCGAGAGAGGAGACAAGAGAAAGAAATTGTTTTCTCGAGAGTTCCACGCGCGACTGTGACAAATAATTCGTCGAAAGTCCCGCTGCGAGATACATTTAACGATGTAATGTGCTATCGATCCGCCGGGGGTGTTCAACTCGCTTATGAATAAAGAACGTGGCAAACTACCCCCTTTATCCCTCAACTTCGGTATTGATAAAGCAGAAAAAAAAAACACGACGGCAAAAAAAGAAAGGTTGACAAAGCATTGAGTAAGACGCGAATAGGTTTGGCCGGGGAATCCCCTGATCCTCATTGAGATCCTTTAAAATGCGGTGCGAGCAGAGAACGACTTGACCCCGTGTCGTCTTCGGCTCGTTCTCACCTGGTTGAAAAAAAAGGTAATCATCTCATCGGTTGTTGGCTCAAGAAGTCTTCACCACGGTCGTTGCTCCTCTTCGTCTTCCCCTTTTCTTCACAACCCCCGTCTTTTCGTTCTTTTTTTTTTTTCCTCTCCTCGTCTCTTATCAATGCCGAGAGGAAGAATCTGGAAACCATTCCGCAGGCCGGAGGTACAGTGTGCCATAGTCTGCTCAATCTAACTCGGTACTTGCTTCGAAAGCTCCCGGACGCACCCCTCGCTGCTGGCCATGGCACACGCGCGACGAGAGATCCTTTGGTCGTCTCACCGCGGCATGGCGGTAGTAGCGGCTCGTATTCTCTTTCGACCTTCCTCCTCCGTTCTCTCTCTCCCCCGCGCATATAACCCCCCGTAGGGGTAACTAAGGGGGTGAGAAACGGGGGTGGCTACCCGGGGGAATCAATAACCGACAAGGGCGAACCCGCAGGGTGATGCGGTGCAGTCGTGGCGATAGTAGTAGGGAGCAAACTCCCGAGGAACGGGGCACGATTTTGCTGGGGGTTTAGTCCCGCCTCCGGCACGCGACCAGCACGCGACTGCCTGCCATCATCCCCCGAGAGGACTCCGCGGCGTCCCACCATAAGAGAACCGCTTCGCCGCCTTCTCCTCTCCTTCTCCTTTCCGCCCTTTAGCTTCTCTGTCTCATTCTTCACCCCCTATCCCACTTTAACTCCCCTTTTCTATCATTATACATCCTTTTTTTCTTTCTCATTCTTCATCTTCGTCCCTTCTCTTCTTCTACCCTTTGATGGTACTCGCGAAGCAGCGCTTTTCACCGCTCTCTCGACGACTACTCCCCCCCCGCGACACCCAAGAAACAGCATCCATTCTCTATCCCATGAATCCGCGCAGATTCGACGTTTTATTCGTTTCTAATGCTATACAGGTTTTTTTTTTCTCCCAGTCGGAGTTCTCTTGTATTTATTTGACCCTTTTCTTTCATTATCTACACCCTCAGGAAAAAAAACGTATATCGGAAATATTTTTTAAATTATTTTATTTAAAATATATATCTGAATATATATCTCACTAAATATATAACAATTTGTGTAATTAATATATTCATTCCATTAAAACGCCGAATTTCATATATTTCTTATATGTTTTTTTCGTATATCTGATTTTCATCTGGAAAACTGCAAAACTTTTTTTCGTTATATATAACGATATATCTTTTATATATTTTCCGAAATATATACCATTTTTCGTAAAAAAAATATATTGGATATATTACAGATATATTTTGCGATATACCTTCGTTCCATTTGGTTTATACAGATTGGTATCAATTACAGTGGAGAATTCAATATCGTGAAATTCAGTAAGCAGCAGCTCGATACTTAAGTGCCTTACAGGACATTAACCTCTTTGAAAATAGAATTTCTATCGTATTATGAAAATAATACGAAAATGATTTACAGTATTACAATAGAGAATAATAGAGAATAGAGAGATTGCAGAGAAAAGTGTGTAAACACGAAAAAGAGTGGAAGAGGCGACGTGCGGTTTTATTGTAATACGAAGTTGTCGCAGGCGAAGCGAGGGGCGAACAAGTGCTTTGAGTGGCAATAGCGCGAGGAGGGGCGCCCGAGAGGGTTCTGTACAACCAGCGCAAGAATAGGAACGTACCAGATAAATGCAGGGAGGCAGAGAGAGACGGAGAGAGAGAAAGAGAGAGAGAGAGTGAATGCACGAGGGAAAGGGAGAGAAAGATAGCAAGGAAGCGGGTTCCGGAGGAAGGAAGGAAGGAATCGATAGCAGAGCGGCACGCGCCAACCATCCCGCTGCCCCTTCCTTCTTCCCCATTCTCCCGGTTCCCGTGGTCGACCGACCGCGTTCACGACCTTCTCTATTCCGTGTTGTACGTAAGAGAGTCCCTTTCGTGAAATCGGGACGATCCTGCGTCGAGGGTCGTGCGGTAGAACACAGCGGAAAGTCGAAAGAGAGAGCGAGTTAGTTGCGTGTAGCCAAAGTCGCGCGTAACCACCTAATTCACCCCCTAATGCTCCCTTTGAATCCCTCGAGTCGATGACGCATCATCGATTATGCGAATCGCCTCGTTTTTCATATAACTCTCTTTTTTTCGACTCCGTATCGTACGTTCGGGAATACATACGATTCCACCGACGTATTCGAACTTATATGCAGCATACAAAAACACATCCGACACACCATACCATTAAAGACCCTTTGACACCTGTTGGAGGATAAATTTTGATACTTACCTTCACATCAAATGAAAAAGTCATTAAGGGCGCAAATCCACCCAAAGATACGAAGTATAAGTCAAATTAAAAAAAAAAATTTTAATCAAAAACTTTAAGAGATTATGAAATAAATTTTTCTTGTTATTTTTTTATAAAATAAGTTGAAAAATGAAGAAAAATAAAAAAAAATAAGACAATCAACTAATCAGCCACTGTACAGTGCCCTCCGCTCAAAAAAAATTGCGGTAATCTTCTCGCCAAATCTTTTTCTTCAAAAACAAATAAATCGTAATGCATGTGATTATCCCCAACAGCCGATATTATGACTTTTTTCATAGTTGAAGACACAGATGATTGAAAGAAAACGCAAAAAAATCTTTTTTTTTTCATTTTTCGCGTGTTATGCGTATTCTTCGATAAATTTGCTTCAAACGGGAGGAGCGTTGGCGACGTATTGTATGCTGCAATGTTTTGTTGCAGTACGTTACCTTCTCTCTACAATCTTTCCCGCTCTCTCCTCCAGTCGTCGTGGATAAATTCGTTGTGAGTCCTGTGCAAAATGTAAATTCACGGATATTCACGGTTCAGTGGCTTTAGGATTTGGCGGCTTAACACAATGTTGGTAACGAACTAAAGCTCTTGGCCATTAGGGAATTCGATTTGTCGGGGGGGCGTCTCTCCCTCTCTGATGCAGTTGGGCTCTGGCCTGCTGCTGCCGCTGCTGCTGCAGACATTTTATTTAGCCACCGGACCGGAAACTACGATAGATCTACCATCCGCATTATCGATTCTACGTTACTACCCTACCATATTGGCAATGCATCCTCGATTGCGCGTCCTTCGTGTCTCGTTTTCGCGAAACTACTGTTTATCTAAACTATCAACGTTATAATAAAAAAAAAATAAAAAAAAAAATTAGAAACGAATCACAGCATTGGTGGAGCTTCGAAAGACCAGATCCAAAATATTTAACGACATAATATCTGCGCCAAAATATAAAAATCCCAAAATCGGAATCGACTACACCGATTTTTGGGAATTCCAAAAAAAAAAAAAAAACTATAAATAAATTTTTTTTTTAATCAATAATAATAATAATTCAAATTTATAAATATGATAAATATTTTTCGTAGATTTGTATGATTGTATGATTCCGGTGATTACTGGTTCCCATTTCGAAAGATCGGCACACGCGCGCGTCAATGATAAAATGATAAATTCATATTGTAGTATATGAGTCAACAGAAGAGGATTTCAAGGAGTAACAATCCTCAGTCGAGTAGAAAGGATCTCGTACCGGTCGCGTTGAAGTGTGTGTATACGAGAGCTCCTTACGCGGCCGAATGAATTTCGAAGAGAAGATATATCCTCTTTCTATCTTTTTTTTTTCTCCTCTTCGCCTTCTTATTCTTCTGTTGGTTTCGCTCTCTGCTGCTCGGTATATACGCGCTCGCGGGGTAGGAAAGAGAGAAGAGGGGCGGGAGGAGGGAGAGAGCGACTGGACGGCGCGCTCTCGTCTCGCTCTATTTTCGTTTTAGAGGGAAATTTACTCATGAATAAGCAAAACGGCGAACACCGTAGGAAACCGGGGCCTATAGCCAAGCATCAGAGCTGCCAGCCGGCTTCAATTTTACTTTGATTATGTAGTCCAAACCTTGCAAGTTTCCTCGCTTGATATTTCATTCCCTCTTCCCTCCCCCGCCAACCTCTCCCCATCCGGTATCAAGAGCGAATCGCACTCGAACGAAAAGACGTGAGTGTTGTTTCTCGCGAAACGCACGCGATGTTTCTCTCTTCTCCTTCGTGTCTCCATTCATAATTGATGCGCAGAAAAATACCATATTGACGAAAAAAATCGTTGATTACGGGATCGATTCCTCGATAATTTGAATTGAAACCCACGTACCGTGGAATTGATTGAAAAATAAAAATAATTTAAAAAAATAACGATGGATATATTGTTAATTAAAAAAAAATTAAGCGCCGAAGGAAAGACGGTATTGCGACGCGAAATATCGACGGAGAAAAACAGCCCATAGGCAAGAAAGGGACAATGTAAGAAAAGCTACAGGCGAAAACGCAAGCTGCGCCATCACCGGCAAAGTTTAACCCTCAAATTTATGCGAAGCTTATCCGCAGATTGACGACATGTAGACACAAGAAGACATCTTGCGGGACGCGTACGAATAAATACTAAGATCTTTCTTAGCTCTTTCGATGAGACATTTAATATTCCTTTTCCTCATATCTTGATAAGAATTTTTCTGAGACGCTATTTTACGGGGAATGGTTCAATAATTACGAAGTCGTTGAAAGGACAATATGGAACGTATGCTCAGCATTATTCTTACCCGCCGTACATGATACATATATTTAAGAAACCTAAAGGTAGCGCTGTAGATTTAGATTAGTCATTTCACACGATTGACTTTCGGACACCTATACGCGATCTCTGAGTACCGAATAAAATTTAAAATTCGTCAGATCGACGATCAAAAGTGCGAAAAAGTTTCCCCTTCTCCACGACGAGAAAACCCATCCGATAATAATGAAGACCCCTCTCTACATGTATTGTGTATCGCGAAAAGCGTTGACAAAACTCGTTTGAACCTTTTCGCCACCGACGTAGTCAGCGGAGAGTTTCGCGTGTCGAAAAGCAACGAGGGAATACAACTCGGACCGAACGCGAGCCGCGTGGGCGGAGGTTGACGGTAGACACCCGTTCGTTTCTGCAAAACCCGTCCAGTCGGAAAGAAAAATATAGTCGCAAATCAAACAGAAAACACATTTTCCCTCTTTTTATACCCCCTGTCCCTGAACTATCCCGTAGTTCCCCTCCCACAGCACCCCACAGTTCTTGCCGTCTATCCTACTCTGTGTACCGGCCTCTGCTCACCTCTCTCTGCCTCTCTGCCACCCCTTTTTTTTCCGTGTAAATATTTGTTCTAGAAATATACGTTCGTCTCGTCTCGTTTTATTCCCGTTCGGTACTGTTCCACTATCGAATGTATAGTATTCTTCTCTTGCATTCTTTTCGCGAATTCTCCCACACGAATACATACGATATATACGTATATAGATACTCGTCGTTTTCGCAGTGTTGCGCGAATACAGTTTTGCGATAGTATACACACTTCTACGGTCCAACCAGTCGAGTGGGTGCCGAACGAGCTTCCTTCCTCGCGTTCGACCCCTCGTACAGGTTCGCGTCCTACCTATAGCCCTCCGCGGGCTCCATCTTCCTTTACAAGCCACTGCCGCGACGCGAGAAATCAATTCCGAACTCAAATGAAATATGAGAGTCCACGTCCGTCGTCTCTCGTCTCTCGTCACGATGGAACAATCCAACCTTCTCCTCCTTCCATCTGTAATTCTCGCAAACTTCGAGTCCCGAATCACTGCACGCGGGACACAACCCTTTCGATACCTCGAACCTTCTATTCTTTCCTTCATTTTTTATTTTTTTTTTTTACAACTTTTTTTGGTTTGCAAAACTATTCTATACGCGTTTAAATAGGTGGCGGTGATTGTAGAGATAATATGCATGTTTTTCGATAAAAAAAAATTAATATCGACGGTATATTGCAACAATCTATTTGTCTATTTAAGATGATACTTGCGGTGCTACAGTCGAGATAAACGCGTAATAAGATAGTGAAAAATGCTTTATACACGTGTTATACGTGAAAATCGTGATAACTAAGGAGAATATGAATTAAAGAGTTTCTACTTTAAAAAAGGAGCATCAGAATCCCCGAGAGAAAGTCGTCTTATTTCCGTTATTATCAAAAATTAAAAACGTGAAATCGTCAGCGATTCGTCGTTCTTATTAACTTGAAGAATCCGTTTCGTGAACTATAAATGAAATAAGTCGTAATACAGTCATTAGCGAAAAAAAAAAATTAATAACTTGATTATAGATAGTTTTAGGTAATCAAAAAAAATAAATCGGTAAAGTTAGTTTTTGAAGTGATTGATAACATTTCCCGAAACTTCTAAAAAATAAAAAAAAACATTTCGCTATTAAATTTTTTAGAGTTCCTGTACATAAAAAAAAAAAAAAAAAAAAATGGTCAACATAAAACGAGTAATTTGTTATTTTTGCTATCGTGTAAGACGCCCCGCGGTGTAACGTTAACGCCGGTAAAGCCGTAAAACATAATCTCTATCTCGGCGTAACTCTCCCGAAATCCACTCTGCTTCCTATCAGATCCTCTCGACGCGAGATGAGGTCTCATACTGTTCGGGTAAATTATTGAAATCCTTCGGTTCTCGGTACTCGTGTAATCCACTGCCCTACTAATCCTTTACATCTCCCAACTGCGATGATCGTCAATCAACATTGCATCGAATTGATTGATCGTTTTCCTGACCACGAGATAAATAACAGTCGGGTTTCTCCGTATTAAAAAAAAGTGGAGAACGCAAGCGGTGTTTTCGACGATCGAATTATTTTCACCGACTCGACCTTTCCACCTGCGCAACGAGCAAAGGCGCGACCCCCGCTTCTCTTCCCTTATCCGCACTTTTCCATATGCAGAGAAGTCTCGTTTCGGAGTTTAGAACGAAGGAAAACTGGAAATACTTTTATTCGATATGAAATTTTCCGAAGGACGGTATGAGAGAACGTGCATACAGCGGGGGCGCAGCATGCGCAGAGAAGACTAAGTTTTCCGTGCTTTCTGAAAAATGTGTAATATAAGCTTTTTTTTCCTCACCCCCCAGCATCGTCGCATTCGCGTTCTCGTACGGGCGCGCGGCTGAACACCGGTAAAACATATTTAAAGGTCAGAAATATAAGTAGAGACGAATTTGTGCAGAAAGGCTGCATAAAGCGAAAGGGCATACAATGGATAAAAAAAACTTTGCGCTATACAAGTAGAAAAAATCGGTATAATATTCGATTCTTGAGTAAAAAAAAATGATTCCCTCCGAAGGATGAAAGAGAATTTTTTTTTTTTTTTTTTTTTGAGTCTATATACCGAATTTTTTTTTATTATCGTGAAGCATCGGAAAACAATCGGATTCTGGATTCTGACCGCAACGTCATTGGAATTCGTAAATGTGTAGGATAATGGAGAACAGAGTTCTCTGCGACCCTATAACAAGTATTGAAGTTTCCGATGTATAAAGGGAAACTTCTTGGAAGGAAATTGTAACGCGTATCAATATTCAGGACATGTAGCCTCGATATTTGCCGTCTGCACACAAGTGCATATCGCTTCTTCGTATTGAAAATTTCGCATTAGGGACATGTGCTATAAATAATATCGAAAAAAAGAAAATTGGCGAGTATACGGATCGGAAGTGGAAAAAAAGTAAATCTTCGCCGAAGAGATAAATTCGTTGAAATTTTGAAGTAAAAAAAAAAAGTATAAACAAAATGTATCTATGATAAATGTGATATATTATCGCGTCGTTTTAATATTGAATTTTATATTTTGTAATAAAAGTTGAATAATTTCAATCGTTTTATTTGTACTTCGTATCAAATGGTATGAGGTTTACGTTATAACTTGAAGAAGTCGGATAGAAGATACACACCTATCGTCGTTTTCTTCGCGCTAATCATCTCGTCTAGACGTTCCTGAAAGTTCTTTGTTATTTACAAGAATATTCGAAGGTATCAGACTGACGAATTTATCTCGCGCTTCGGTGGTCTCATTCTCGTTATCGCTTTCGATCGTTACACGTGCTTTGTATCCGGCGCTGGAAATTAATTAAATTTTATTGTTTAAGTTTCGATAAAATAGTTTCGATTTCTTCGATTGCATTTCAATCACCTTGGATCGCTGACCGGATAAGAGCCAAAAGTTACGCGAGGAAATTCCGTTGCAACGGTCGTTAACGCCGCGGCGTACGAATCTTCCTTCGCGTCAATGTAGAGTTCGTCCTTTGCGAATCTTCGATCGGTTTTGAACAGTTCCTGCAATGAGGACAATTATTCATTCATCTAATAAACTTTGTCAATTGATAAAACGATAAATCGATAAATGAAATACGAAAAAAAAATTAACCTTATGGAGACTCGTGAAGAGCGGTTCCAAAAATACCGGTGAACCGGGAAAAACGTATACATTTTTCATAGTTATACAAGGATAATTCGAGCGTTTGCCTGTATTTGGATTGACACCAAATTTCAATGTCGCTTTTTTCGGTATCTGCGAATCCAATAATAACTTTGAATTTATCAACGAAAATTCGATACAAGATTATTAGAGGTGAAAGAACTTACATATGCCAATTTGTACGCTGGTGTGTCCGAGTCTTGTACGTTCAATAGCTTCTTTACGATTTCGAGAAGTGTCGGATGATGATGCAACGAATCATCGAACGCTTTTGCCAAACCTGCAATAATAGATCTCATAATATCTGAGAACGAATCGTATCGAAAATATATATATAATTGTTTAAAATATATATGATTTTATATAATTATTAAAAAATATTATTATTAATTTTTTAAAGTTATTATTATTCATTTTTTTTTAATTATAATTTTTTATATAAAATTGAGAAAAATAATTTTCGAAATCGTAGTTTTCGATCGATTCAGCTTTACCGCGAGAACTGCTCTACTTAATTTCTATTTGTCACTGACCTTCGAAAGTCATGTCATCGTGAGTTGGACCAATTCCACCAGAAGTGATGACGTACGTATACTTGTCAGAGAAATCGCGTATCTCATTCGCTATTACGTTGACGTCATCGCTTATCACGGAAATCTTGAAACAACGGTATTTCAAATTCATTCAAATAATACCTATCTAATGTATATGTATGTAGATAACTGAAAAACTAACTTTTTTCACTTTTACACCACATTCGTACAAAGCTCTACACATAAAGTGAGAGTTCGTGTCCTTGACTTGGGCCTTCAATATTTCATCTCCGATAACTATAATATTCATGAAAAAAACGCATCTTAACGTTACTCACGCAAATATACTCTTGCCGCGTATTATTTCGAAGGTTATTGTTTAACCTACTGATCAAACCGGCAGTGTGATGTTCGTACGCGATGCTCGTGCCGTAAGGCTTGTAAGTTATGCTACCAAAATTTATGAATCTGCTCGGCGATATTTGTCGCAAAATATATCGACATATCTGCAGCATTTTGGATGAAATAATAACGTCTGTTTATCGTAAAAAAAGAATGTTTGAATGTATATTGTTGCGGTGTTGCTCGTCATATATTAATATTATTGATCGAAATCATTGAAATGTTTCGTCTTTCGTTCTGCAAATAAAGTAACACGATTACAGTGGTAAAGCAAACCGCTATTTTCAGTTCTGCACGCCGAGCTCTTGCCAGCTGTTTGCAGGGCTATCGGGTCAGAAAGGTCTTCTTACCCCTCTTATTCCAACGAGACGTTCTTTCGCTTACTAAATCGAAACACACGAGTTTTACACACGATCGCACGTCGAGTAACCGCGAGAGAGGACTTTTTCGGAGTGAAACAAATAATGGCTAATAGTTCAGTTTTCCGAACATCCATAAACACACCCAAGCAGCTGTACAAGTTTTTGATGAGAGGATGCCAAAAATTGCCGGCCGGTGCACAAGACTTTTACAAACATTCCATTAGACAAGTAGGTCGGGACGAATTTTTCTTGCATGCGACAATGCGGCTAGTAATTTTTTTTCAACGATCTCACGAAACTCCTCTCGAAACCGAAGATCACGCACACTGATTTATAACCTAACTTTTTCGTCCTCATAACCTCAAAGCTCGTATTTTTTCTCTTCGTAATGAAATCAAAATAAATTATATATAAATATAAACCGTAAAAAAACCAATTGAAACGTCATTTTATTTTGTTTTTCTTCTCATTTCAAACGTCTATCATTATTACCGATATATTTAATAGTTAAACTTGCAAAAAAGTTTTTTCCCCGTCAATTAAATAATTAAATTATTAATCTTCGTGAATTAATTGCAGAGTTTCAAACAGCACGTTATCGAACCTGATCCCGAGCGTGTGCGGCAAATAATGGACAAAGCTCTTTACGACGCTGAATGGGTCATGAAAAAGGTAATTTTTTTTTTTTTTTTCTTTGTAACCATCGAAATTAATCGATTTTTTTTTTTTTTTTCAGTACAAAATAGAAATACCGACAGAGCCAAAGAAAAATTAGAGATCCCTTAAATTCTCTAGACTCGGAATAAAATCTTAGACGCCGATGAAAATGGATTTTAAAGAGTTAATCGGTAGAAAAAGCGACGCAAGTCTCGAACAGTTTTGGAAAGCTATGTACATCTGGTTGAACAATCCGCATCTCGTAAACAGAAGAATATCCTCTTCCATTAATTTGCTAACAGCAGAAATACAATGCGACGCGTCGCATTTGATCGATAATTTTTTGAGTATCGAATCACTTTCCAAAATTAATAAATCAATTTTGCAAGGAAATACGGCAGAAGTGGCTCTTGGCATTGTAGATAAATGTAGTCCAGTAGTCTGTACGCTCAATTCCCTTGAGACGACCTTAAAAGGCGTTTATTTGCTCGTCAACAAATTATTGCCCAGAGATTCGGAAAAGTTTTCTTCTGGCATAGAATTTACAATAGTCGACAAAAACTTCAATTGCGTATCGTCCTTTTATCGTAACGAAAACGAAGAGAAGAGATGGTTGGGACTGAAACATTTGTACAGAATTTCGTATGAAAATAATCGTTTTAGCATAAGCGTCGCGAACGCGGACGCTGATGAGAACGACCCGAGCATTTGTTGGCTCGGGGAACGGCTATTTCCGCGTTTACTGAAGTGGACAGAGTCCGATCGTTCGAAAGACGATGCATTGGTCGAAGGTTCTCTGAATCTCGTATCGCCGGAAATGTACTCTATTCTGTACGGCGAGTTAAAACGAAAATATGGATTGGAGATGGTGAAAAAATGGCCCGAATGCACGGATCCGAATAAATTCGTTTACGAGGACGTCGCGATAGCTGCGTACCTGATTCTCCTCTGGGAAAAGGAAAGAAATGATGATGTAAACAAGAAAAAACAATCGTTCCTCGATCTTGGATGTGGCAATGGATTACTCGTTCATATACTGGCGAGCGAAGGATATTCCGGAATGGGAATAGATTTGCGAAAGCGACAAATTTGGGACATTTATCCGTCGACGACGCGCCTCGAAGTACGTAAACAATGTCGTTTTCTTTTTTTTTTTTTTTTAAGGAGGCGGTTTCGGCAATTTTAGGTCAAACAGCGTGATTAATTTTTTTTTTATATATATTCAGAATATTGATACTAATAATCAATCGCTTGCGATTAGTGATATGATCTTTTCCACCTATAAAAAAAAAAATAAAAATTCCTGCAATTGCCGAACGCTCCATTTTTTTAAGGCGGGTCACCTGTTTTCTACATTTGTGGTGCTATCGAATAATTAAATGTATTTTCACGAACAATATATTCAGTTTTCAAAAGATTTCTCAGTCCCGTTATTTTTAAAATGTGCGTAAAAGTAAAACTTGCACTCGTTATCTACCGCCTCCAGCCGCACCACAGATAACAGAAGACCCTCCTTAACCGATCTCTTACAATCAAATATAAATCGACAACAATAGTAACGAACATAATCATTATTAGGAACGAACCATCGTGCCATCGTCTGCGAGTTTATTTCCCGACGTTGATTGGTTGATAGGCAATCATTCAGACGAATTAACTCCATGGATTCCGGTGATAGCGGCTCGCAGTTCGTACTCTTGTCGTTTCTTTCTTTTACCCTGTTGCGCTCACGAGTTCGACGGAAGAAAATTTCAACGCGACAGCGCCGCGAAGAGTCAGTACTTCGAGTACATAAAGTACATAAAGAGCGTTTCCGAGGGTTGCGGATTCAAAACGGAATTAGACAAATTGCGAATACCGTCGACCAAAAGAATTTGTTTGATCGGAACGACGAGAAGTTATCGAGAGGACGAGACTCAGTCGCAAGACGAGACTATCCGAGGAATAATAAATGCGCGATCTTCAAGACTACCGGACGATGCGGAAAACAGTGAAAATCCGATAGATCAATGGTCTCGAGACTTCAAACCGCGTGAACTCGTCGAAAAAGTAAGAAATTGCACGCGACTCGACAGAACGATCATCGATGAGATAATAAACATCGTGACGTCGCATCTTCTGCGAAAAGTTCGACGAATATCGATCGATCGACAACCCGAGAAAACATGGAACGCCGGGGGTCAAGTCGAATTGAGTGAAATCGCAAAAATCGTTCCATCGGAAACGCTGAAACAATTGAGAAACGAATGCGGAGGCCTTCAGACTCTGTTGCGAAACAACGGTCACATATTTCAAGTCGTCAACGGTACGGTACAATTCAGAGTTCCCGGCGCGGAAACGACGGGCAACAAGAAGAAACGAAAAGGCAAATCCAATATCCAAACGAAAGTGAAACTCTGTTGGTTTCACGTGAATCATCCGGACGGATGTCCTGCGACAGACGAACAATGTAATTTTAAGCATTAGTCCCCACGATCCACAAATCGATCGTTAAACTACAAAATCTAAATCATCGCTACTGATTCTGTATCGTCGACAAATGAAAGTCCGCGGCGAAGCGGTATTGTTATCTTTTTTTGCAGTGGTAAAAATCTTTAATATCACATGTCTATTAAATTATTAATAACGAACAATCGATAACATCTCATTATAATAGTGTTACGCATTCGGCGATGCGATATATATCATTATTTCCATTGTCAATATACAGGTACACATTATGTACATAACGAAGAAAAAAAAAAACAAAAAGAAAAAATGCTACGATAATTATCCGGACAAATTGACAAGAGTTCGATATACATCGGATTATGCGATTGGAATTGTTTAAAGGTGTTTCGAAGCCTTTGTGAATTTGATTGGTAAAGTTTAAGGTCTCTAGAAACAGGAGATCGCGACACGCGTATTGCGGTCGCTATTTTCTGGTCGAACAATAGAGCGTATCGCGTCCTTACTTATCCAGAGAGTAAAATTAAATTTTCAAGGCGATTCCTTTACTTGAGTAACTCGACGAACGATATATCGTCCAAATTTAATATCCTTCCTTCGTCGAAGTTATCCTGCGTGAATTTTGCGCTCAACAGTTGTTGCTGCTGACCCCTTCGAAATTTTTTAACTTCAAGCGTATCGAGTTGATGCGCCCGTTTTAGATGAGTTTGCAGATTGCCTTTTTGGGTGAAAGAGTAATCGCAGTGAGGACACGGATGAGGTCGATCGCCCGTGTGGTGTTTCTGATGCATTTGCAGAGTCGCTTTCTGAGCGAATGACTTGGAACACAATTCGCATTTGTACGGTCGTTCGCCGGTGTGAATTCGTTTGTGTCTCTCCACTTGACACGGTTTCATGAAAGTTTTTCCGCATATGTCGCATTCCTTCTTCGAATTGCTCGCTTTCCCCGTTTGTTTCGGAAGCTGTTGCTGCACCTGAACCTGAATTTTCTCCTCAGTCGCTACGGGCGTAGGAATTGCGCTCATTTGCACGAGAGTCATGCAATCGTTCAGTTGCATCGTAGTCTGCTGTTTGTCGAGTTGCGTTGTTCCGAGACCCGGCGGCAATTGCGTCGAGATAACGAGATTATCCGTTGTATTGCCATTAAACGAAATCTGTTGCTGTTGACAAAGATTGCCGTTTATAGACTCGACGAGACCGGTAGCGCCGGTTTCATTCTCGATAACGTTCGCTTCTCTTTCACCAGCCGATTGAGTTAACAGAGAATCATCAGCTTGAATCGTTACGAGACCATTGGCGAGTAGAAAATGCAGATTCGCCACAAGCTGATTGCTCTCGTTGATCGACAGCATAGAATTGTTGTTCAATATCGTTCCATCAGCGTTGAACGTTATTTGATCGGTCATACCGCTCGCGTCGATCGTAATCGTGTCGAGATTCGGATATTCCGTCAGCGGCTCTTCGTTTTCCGTTCTAACATTCGCCGAATTCTCAACTGTTTTTTCCATCTCCGCTACCGCACCGGCGATCGCCGTTACCTTCAATTGCTTAGGTTTACGTTTCGCGCCGCCCTTGTGCTCTCGCATGTGCGTAAGTTGATGTACTTTACGGTGTCCGGAAGTTCTGAAGCGCAAATCGCACATTGGACATCTGAAGGGCTTAGAACCGGTGTGCAATCGCATGTGTACTTTCAGACTCCCCTTTGTCGCGAACAAACTGTTGCAGACGTGACAACAGAAGGTTTTCTTTCCCGAATGGACTTTCATGTGACAATCGAGAGTGCATTTCACCGCGAAACTCTTGTTGCAGAATTCGCACTGATACGGTCGCTCGCCGGTGTGCGTTCTAACGTGTCGTATTAGATCGCTCGGTTTGCGAAATGTTTTTGGACAGTATTTACATCTGTTTGTGTACTCCTTCTTCTCCTTCGTTAATTCGGTACTGTCGGACAGACGATTTAACGTCTGACGCTCGGCGACTGTGTCCATCAAAACTTTTTCGGACACAGAGGCGTCCGTTGCGGTGTCTGTACTCGCGGTCGTTACGACCAAAAAATCGGCGGGGTCTATCGAAATCGGTTCCTTCTGCGAACTATCGGCTTCCGCGGATCCCGCGCTCCATCCCATGTCCTCGTGAATCTTCGCGTGAACCTTTAGCTGCCCTTCGCTTGGCAACGATTCGAAGCAAATCGCACAGTTCCATTGGCTGCTAATTGATAATGATATGTTATTTTCTTTTTATTCTACAAAGGGAAACTGTTGGGTAACATATAGGTTCCCGAAATCAAGTTAAGTGATTTCCGTAGTTAGGGAACTTTACATGATTTGCTTTCGAGAACCTATGCGATACCCGCTTTGTTTAGCGATTAAAGTAACACTAACGATTTATTAGCGTGAATCTTCAAATGCCTGCTGAGACCGCCGTTTGTACAAAACCTTAATGAACATTCTGTGCATTGAAATTCCTTCGCTCCCCGATGTGTGTTCAAGTGACTCTGAAAACCCAACATCGATAATTTAGGCATCGATACGACTTTTCTTTCGTCTTTTCATAAACATTTTTTCGAACGCTTACCTTCAACGTTTCCGTCGTAAAGCCCTTTTTGCTGCACATGTGACACTGAAGCAAAGACTCCGACTCGAGAACGATAGTTGATCTTTCGTTCGTCTCCGTCAGCGACACGATGCGGTTGCAAGGCAAATGGATTTTTTGATGAACATCGAGAAGCTGTTGATTCTTGAAGCATTTGTCGCACAGATCGCATCTGCACAATGAATTTGCGTTATTATTCGTTATCTCAATTAAGAGAGTTAATTTTAGATACAGAGAAATTCTCACGTAAACGCTTTCGATTCGTCTTCCAGAGTCCCGGACGGGCAAATCGTAGTTCGCTGATTTGATTCACATTCCATATTGAGAATTTCCGCGCCGTCCGTCGTGTCGGCTTTCGCTATGACTTTCGGATATTTGGGATACGCCTGCACGGGCCTCGAGAGTTCGGGACACGTTTGCATCGAACTGACGACCATCAGATGACGAGACGATTTGTTCGGCGAATCGTCGGCGCTACTGCAATTCGTCACGGGTACGAGACGCTGAGCTTCTTGGGCCGAACGCGGTAAAATACTCGCCATACTCGTAGAATTTGCGGTACTGATACCCATGTCGATCTCCGCATCCGTCTGCGAATCGAATCTTATCGTTGGTAGCGGCAGTACCTTCCGACCGTCTTCTCCGCCCACTTGAAGGGTTATTTGACTCATGTCAAAGGTATCGAAATGGGAGGGAAAAATATTCGTATTTATCGATGCACTGTTGACCGATTCCAAACCCTTGACGTTGTCGTAAATTATGTTCAGCACCGGCTGATCTCTCGTCTCGAGAGGCACAGAGTTCGGGTCGTTAATACCGATGTTGAACAATTGCTGATTCAACGTTTCCTCGATCTCGCGAATGCTCTCCTGCAACATTCATTCACATTATCCGTTCATTCGATCGGTAATCTCGACAATTAAGGGGGATAATTCAGCGATTTCAGGTCCAAAATCGCGTTTTTCTTTCCTTCGTATGGGTAAAAACAAACGCTAAAAACTTCCATGTGATCGATTATTCGTATTGGTCTTCTGATTGTGGAAAAAAAATCCTAAGGCTGAACATAATAACGTGTGAAAGGAGTTTAATTTTTTTTAATATAATTTTTGAATTTTTTTCTATTAATTAAAAATTACACTATTCCTACGCTTTCTGATATTTTGACTCGAGGATTTTTTTTATATGACCAGAAGATTATATGCTTTTTTGCCTGACATCGCCGAACCCCATCCACTTAACGAAGTTTTTCTTGTTGCGAAATTCCAAAGCCTTAACGAACGAAGATACGTACTGGAGTGAGTGTTTGATCTCCGGAGTAGTTAGGTAGCGTAATAGTGCCCGTTTCGTCGGCATGCAAGGTCTGGGATGTTCCTAAGTTATCTGTATCTACGACGGGTAAAGTCTCTGCAAATTAAATTAGTGAGTCAATGAAAAAAACTCTATTGAAACCATTAAAACTAAAGTCGAGTGTGTTAGTTGCGAAAAACTCGGCTTCACGGTGAAAGTCGCGTAAGTTAAAGATCCTACGATTATCAATGGTTTGCGCGGCGATTCCTTCGTCGGACAAAAACGATTTCTCCTTTTCCCCGGTTATCGCTTGAAACTGATCGTCAAACGCCTGCGCGAAGTCGGGCGCTATTTGTGACTGAAACGTCACCCCAATGTCCTCGGCGAGGGTTAAATTTTCCGGTAATCCTGGTATCGCTTCTTTCTCCTTGATCGCCGAGACTCGGTCGTCACAATCCGTTGTTCGCTGCTGTTCCAATTGCTTTATTCCGAGCGTAGATTAGCTGATTAATATCGGACCGGGACACGCGTTTCCGTGTTTAAGGGCAAAAGAATTCGCCGATTTCAGGCAAAATAGCGCGTTATATTTTTTTTTATAAACAAAAAAAAATCATATCGTTAATTCCATGCGATTATTCGCTGGTTATAGTGTTCTGATCATATAAAAAAATCCTCAGTTCCAAATATAAAAAATTGTGGGAGACGTAATTTTTTTGCAATAGAAAAAAAAAATTTGTATCTGGAGATTTTTTTACACGATCAGAACAGCGATACAAACAATTAATCGCATAGGATTTTTCATAAGATTTTTTTGTACCCATAAGAAAAAATAAAACACACATTTTGTCCTGAAATTGTCGGATTCTCCTTAAATGACAACATCTTATGATATAAACACCTGTTGCGCGAGTTCTGTTTTGTGAATCTTCATATGCTTCCGACAATTCACCGACGTTTTGAAGGTTTTGTGACAGTAAGGACACATGAAGGGCCTCTTGTTGCTGTGAGTTACCAAATGCCTCTTCATACTGCTCTGCGTCGAGAACTTTGCGTTGCAAACTGAACAACTGTAGGGTCTCGACTCCTCGTGGGTGTGCAAATGTGATTTGAGAACACTGTTGGAAGTGAATCTCCTGGAAAAAAAAAACAGCATTGAAATTGCAGCATTTTTTTTTTTCGTAACTCATTGAACGCATAGATCGTACCTGTCGCACTTTAAACATTTGTAGGGTCTTTCCCCCGTGTGTCTTCGATAGTGTTGCTTAAGATGGCTTATTTTTCTAAACGCCGCCGGACACACCCAACACTTATGAGGCCTCGCGACGTCGGCACTGTCGTAAACCTGTTTCTGCTTCGATTGCACCTGCGCAACGCTAATTTTATTTCCCGCATCGCTGATTATCAATGGTTCTTCGAGAACTATCTGCGGCACGAGAACCTCCGCTTCCGGCGATATCTTCGATTTACCCTTCGTATGACTCTTTATGTGACTCTTCAGTACGGAACTCGTGCTGAACGATTTGTCGCATATATCGCACTTGTGAGGTTTACCGTGGGTACGCGTGTGCGCAACGAGACTACTGTGACAACTGAAATTCTTGTCGCAAGTATTGCACGCGTATTTCTTCGTACCGGTGTGCGTCCTCTCGTGGGCTATCATCGTCGATTTCAGAGCGAAGGATCGATAGCAAAATGAACACTGCAATGTTATTAAAAAACGGGAATTTCTTTAGAACTTGTCGATTCGATTCTTAAAATTTATTAGTACCAAAGAAAAGAGTGGGCAACCGGGGAAAAAAAATTCATAATTGGATAATTTAATTGGCATTTTATCTCAAATTTTGTATAAATTTTGAGGCAATTTTTTTTTTTTTGTAATTGAAATTTCTGAATTTATTTTCGCTTTTATGTGCCCATTTTTTCCCGGAGCGCCACTAATTACCTTAAATGGTTTTTCTTGCGTATGCACTCGCAAGTGTCTTATGAGATCCGATGGCTTCTTGAATTCTTTGTGACAGAAGGAACATGCGTACCATCTTATGCTTCCGATGCATCGTTGTTTTATCGTAAGATACCTCCTGCAAAATGAATTCCTTCGTTAAGCAAAAACTTTACATGACGCGCGACTGCAATCTAATATATTCGCGTTTACCTCAACGAACCGTCCGGCGCTCTGTCTAGCAGTGTAACAAACGATGTCTGCGCATCGGCTTTCTTGTTCAACGACTCCGCGGCTTTTGTTTTACTCGGTAAACCACTGTTTTTCAATGCCTGCTGAAGAATGTCGTCTTTACACGACGATGTTAGTCCCGAATCCGTTGAATCCGCTTGATTTTTCAAATCGCCGTCGAGCGATGCCAGCTGCGCCATCACGTTGTCGACGGTCACTCGCATATCGTTCTCCGTGGAACTGTCGCACTTTTGCGATGGTTCCTACAATTCCATATTCATTGATTCACAGTCGTTTTATCATCAAACGCAATTTTTGTTTAAAAAAAAAATTATTTTGCCAAAAACAACGATACCGACCTCCGTAGGATTCGAGTGCATTTTCTTCATGTGACCGTTGAGACTTCCCAATTTTTTGAACACACAGGTGCAATGAGTACAGCCGTAAATGGGTTCGCCCTCCGGT
This sequence comes from Cryptus armator, assembly GCA_963971235.1. NCBI lineage: Eukaryota > Metazoa > Arthropoda > Insecta > Hymenoptera > Ichneumonidae > Cryptus > Cryptus armator. The sequence continues at coordinate 8,720,146 of OZ020237.1, read as the reverse complement.
GCGTTGTGTACCCTCAAGATGTGAGCATTCAAATTACCTGGAGATTAATACCAGGAATTGCAAAAGCGCCTGTAACTTCGCTCTCGTATCGCACGAATTAATCGCAAACGTGAAACTCACCTTTTTGACTGAATTTTGCGTTGCAAAATTCGCAACTGTACGGACGAACGCCGATGTGTTGCCACATGTGAATCTGCAGAGATCCTTTTTGCGTAAAAGCTCGAGTACAGACTGTGCATTTAAACGGTTTCTCACCGGTGTGAACCCTAATGTGGCGCATCAATTGACTTGGCTTTTGGAAGGATTTCGAACATATCTTACACTTGTACATTGTCTTGTGACTCGTCCCTCTTTTCGTCTGTTTCACTATTTTGCTCTGTGTCGAGCGTCGAAGAAAAACAGAAAAATCCGAAATTATGAATGTGCGAAACGAACGGGCGAAACATAAACAAACGAACGAATTATAAACGAGCGAAATTAAAGTCAAATAATCATCTGACTCACTCTATAATGTTCTCTAATGTGAAGACGGTAGAGAGCAGGTTGAGTAAACTGCTTGTTACACAGTTTGCACTTTCGTACGTCTTCCGTCGACCACTTCTCATTGTGAAGCTTCAGATGAGCGTCCAGTTGCGCCTATAACATCGAAGCGAACGTTTCTTATATTCTCAATTTTTCTTTTATTTTTTTTTTCAATACTTCGAACATTTTGTAAAAAAAAAAAAAAAAAATTTTATAGCAATTTAAAAAAAGTTGCATTTTATTTTTTTTTCAAAATTTATCCGATTTTTTTGAATTATTTTTTTTGTTATGGTAATTTTTCCCAATTTTCCCCTATATATCTTCCAGAATTGTCTCTTGAAATAAAGCTAATTTATCGATGCTGTTTACCTTGTAATATTCAGCGCTGAGACCGACCGCGAAATGAAATACTCGCGAGCAAATGAGTAGAAGAGCGAAATTCACGCAATCGACGGCGAGAGTCATCGTGTGGGACGGATGAATCTTTCAGTAGTTTACATACAAATAGTAGACTCTCACGGCCGCGGAGACAGCGTTTACGAGTAGATATTCAATCGAAGTGCTGAATACACGTATATACGACTCAACCACTTAACTCGTACCGAAAGTAAATACAAATTCTACTATGTAGTCAAAGAGACTTATTATTCGTTAACTTCGTCGAACATTCAACGAACGACATTCACTTTTTTCGAGTCAAATTTCATTGCGTTGTCCATTAACATATCGAGTCTTCTATATACGTCGCTGTTGCAATATTCTTCGCGGTCCTATCGGCCCTCGCGTACGACAAACTATGTCGTTAAAGTTCCTCTTCTCGATGATCCCTCGTATCTTATTTGTAACCGGACGATGCAAAAGGCCATCAAACGAGCACATCGTCGATGTGATGAACCAAAAAAAAATAGGAATCTACGAACATTTTTTACAATAAGTTGAATTTTCATGGTTTCTACGCATTTTTTGGAGCGAAAACCTCTCACTTTTTCAGGTTTTAAGGCAATTCTTCTCATAAAGCATTTCAATTCGACGTCTTTAAAAAAATTATACGACTCATAAAAAAAAAAAGGGATGTGGATATCAATAATATGGAGTTCTCAGGAAGCGACATTAGATATTGAAAAAGTCTTATAAAAAATCGTATCGGAACCCTAATTTAAATATTTCGCAGAAAAAATGTCAAATATTTGCTAAATTCCTTAATAATTTCAGTCTAAAAATGTCCCGAACGTTTTTACTATTTACGCGAAGCAACCGTTGAATGAATTAACGAAACAAAGAATGAGTTTTCTCAGTACCATTAACGACTCGCCAGAGAAACCATAGGATGAATCTCGCGTTATCTAGCGCTGACGATGTGTTCAGGAAGTCGACAATGATAAACCCCTCTTCACTGAACCGACTGCATCGGATTGCACCGTCCGTTGCCGTTATCTTAAAACCCTTTCGAAAAAACCACATCAATCACAAAACGTATATTACCGACTCAGAATCGACATCGAGGGGAAACCAAAAATCTCGATGCGATTCATCGATTGGCCGCAATGGATAATGTCACGATGTGACGCAAGGGAATCCGGATATCAAAGAGAACATCGTACCAAAACGATTTGAACCGTCGAGATCCTGCGAACTGAATCGCCGAGGGCTAAACGCCTCTGTCCGCATCTTGAGTTATTAGCACGCAACAATTGTCGTGTCAAGTGTCAGGCATGCAAGTCGGTGCCCCGAGTCGCAAACACGAGAAACACGAATCAGAACGACAGTGAAGTCCCCAGAGAAGCGATATGAATCTGCAGTCGTGAGCACGAGCCCCGGGTACACTCGTGCGAATTCCAACACGAGAGACGAGAGACGAAAAATGAGAGTTGTTCGCAGAGGCAAGAAGACGAGAACAAGCAGCTCGAGGTTCGGTTAGTCTGAGAAAGTAATCCGGAAAGTTGCTCCCTATCGCGACGGTATTCGCTACGCATCGAAACTCGAATTTTCAACGAGGCTTCCCCCAGACGCTCTTGCAATACATATATCCGGCTACGGGTCACAAAACCGAAAAAAAAAAAATTTATCGAACGAACAAAAAAAAAAATTACATATTTTCGAGTAATGATTGCCGGATTACCGCATCGACTTTTCGTTGCTTTGATAAAATTGTAAAAATAATCATAATAGCGTGTATTATCGTTAATTGCAAGTCGAAAGCTCGACTGGTTGACGATACTTTCACTGCGAGAGGAGCGATATGACTCGAGTTAATGTTATCGAGAAACAGAGAATTTCGTGAGTATCCAGCGATGAATATAATAGCGTTCAATGGTGATAACGATAACTGTTAAACGCCGCACGAGGAGTCGCGCTGAAATTAAATTCCGGCAGCGCGATTCTGAGTCACTTTATTCTTTCATCTCAATACTGTTACTACACAGTAGTATTCTGGAGTGCAATGAACTCGCTACAGTGATCCCCTGGAGCCGTCCGCAGACTCCAAACTAACAAATCATCTACCCATATCCAATGAGGAGACTTTACCAACTCGAAGAGCAACTATTCCCCCTTATAAATAGAGTCCCTTATCCGATACATCGTTCCAAATTCATGGAAAAGCTAAGATAACCTTTTTTTTCTCTTCTCCAAAGATGCTTTGGATAATATCGTATACAGAGCTCGTATTTTATGAAAAGCATCCCTGAGTCACTATAAACATCGATATGGTTCGTTAACGAACGCATTTCAACTCTTGTCAGCGCTCATTATAATCATTCGTTCATTAAGGATCCGAGGAAAGATTGAAAAAAAATGAATGTCTTTCTATTCGTTTCTCCGACAATTTTTTTTTCTTCTATTCCTCGCTTCTTCTCCCTCATTAATTAATTGCAGTAAGAAGCAAATTTTATGTTACGGATTTCGTTTTTTTTTTCTCTCGTTCTTTACGATCGCGGAACGCGGTGCATTGCGTCATCTTGTGGTTAATATTCGTACGGAGCTCCGGACACAGGCGATGCCTTTAAAAGGCCGCCAAATAAAAAAGGCTTTGCTGATGTCTCTCTTCCGCGACTTTCGCCCGACGGAGATAAACGAATGAAAAAAAGGAGTAAATAAATAAAAAAAATTGCACAACCGATACGCGGTGTGACTGCATCGGCGTGTCTGCGCGATGGAAACCACCGTGAAGATCGTTAAACGCTTCGGAGCTGCGAGAAGCTTCTTCTTCCTGAGTTTCGGATAGTAAACCGTTGAGCCAAATTGCCTTATGCGTCTAACGCGAACCGACAATTAATTCGACTCTTCAGTGGCACACATACGACCTCGACGACGTTATACATCATGCAGAACGTTCACTGTGCGACGACGTACGCTATACGCGTAATGCATACGGTTTATGCGCGTTAGCCAATTGCTTCGTGAACCCTCCGTCGCGGACCGTTATACGAGGTAAAATCAAAAGTGCAACTGCACATCCTATTCTTGGGAATTTTTCGTCAAATATGAGGGATACGACTGCCGTTCGTTGAACAGCGGAAATGAAGAAAATAACGCGATAGGTAAAAAATCTGTCGGAGTAAAGACGTTGAAGATAAACTTTTCAATTTCACGCTGGCTACACGAACGGAACGATATTTTTGGATTACGACCGGCCGAGTGCCGAGTCCTCGTACGGGAATATACATGCGTTCATTTTGGAACGAAATGACACACAGGTAATGGTATCTGACCGGCATTTTAACCCCTCTAGACTTCCGGTTTATGCTGTTGTAGGATTAGTGTTTGACGCGAAAAAGACTTTGAAAATTATGGCAGAGAAGTTAGAAAAGTTGTTCCAATGAGAATCATTGGCTGATGTCATTTTATTTTTAATTTCTCGATTTCTCAGTGACAATGAAATATTCCGAATTTCGTATTTCTGTTCTTAAAAAAAAAATTAAAAAATAAAAATTTCTAAAACATTTCTAAATTCTCCGAGGAGAAAGTACGATAATTATTTCGCTTGAATAGTGTGTCCCGAAAAAGCGGCACGATGTTCTCTCCGTAAATCGCCGCGTCGAGACTAAAATAAATATTATTTTTTCGTGAACCGCGCGGCTCGTTCAAAAAATTCGAAGTCTCGATGAATTAAAGGAAAAGAAGAGAGGAAGAACAGACGCGAACGCCGAGAATGAGATGCGAAGAGAGAAGTCGCGGAGAATAGAGGAATGCAAAAGTCTCAAAACGTCAGGAGAATCGCTCGAGAGTGTGCGCGTGTCTGCTATCGCGATCTCTCGCACACGGAGTTTCTGATCCGTTCGGGATTGCTGGACGGACGATACTAGGAACGAAAAAAAAAAAAAAAATCCTAAAAAAAAAAAAAAAAAAAAACAAGTTGCGTGGAGAGTAAAAAAAGCTTCGGGAATCGCGGTGCGAGACGAAGGGACATAGGGTCCCAACGTGAGTGTGTATTCCTATGGTCGCCGAAAGATTCCGCGAGGGTCTCGAGAAAGAGAGGAGAGGAGGACCGATCCGTTAAATCGGAGGGTGGATAAACCAGTTTTGGCTTTTGACCCCTACAAGAGATGATCATAATCATTGGCGTAATGCCCCATCCGAGCGGCGTTTGGCCCGAAGAAACCTTACAACACAATCGACTAATGAGACACGAAAGAAATGACGAAAGCGTTCAGTGCGAATGAATTATTATTTGATTAGACCGCGTGCGCTTCGTTTCATCGGCCAGAGAGAGAGAGAGGAAAGGAAGATCGTCGCGAAGTTCGATGGACTTTTTACGGCACTCCGACATCAGCCCGAGCAGCTTGCCGAGCCGATTAGACTCGCGGAAACGCGATACGATTCGAGGGGGTGCTACGAAAGAATAAAAAACAAATATGAAAATGAAACAAATTATATTTATTCCGTTAAGCTTTGCGAAGCGTAAACGCAAAACGTCGACCGAGAAGTTCAACGATGGGACTTTATCTTGAAACTTTCTATAAATATAGTACATGCACTATCGTTCGAGTGTACAGACTCTTTTCTATGTACGCACGCGGTGTACAAACCGACCTCGGGACACTTCCGAGAATCGTTCGGTACGCATTGTCGTTGTCATTACATAGACTGCAGAGAAAGAGTTATGAAGATTGAGTTACGAAAAAGGAAAATAAAGCGCAAAGAAAAAACTTTTTTCAATCTAAAACGGGTCGCGGTGAAAGAGAAAACTCATTTTTGTCGACGATATAAGTACAGTTCCTGACATTGGTAACTAAAAAAAAAAAAAAAAAAAAACAATCTAATAAATACAGAGCCGAAGCGACGAATTTCGGTGATATTCGTTGCAAAACACTAACGATCAGAGATCGAAGTCCGATCGAGGAATAAATCAAACGCGATAAAACCCCCGAGCGCCAAGTTTTATCGTAACAAACGATGAGAAAATTGATGTTCTTGTCGGTGTCAAGATCACAGAGTCAGCGAGTTCGACAAATCCATTGATAAACACACACATTTATAAAAAAAAAAAAAAAAAACAAAATGTTATCACACGCTATCGATCGAATTTTCACATTTTCACAATGAACACAGATGGCGAGGATTTTTATAGAGTTCTGTTAACAAAACACTCCACCGAACGATCGAAAAAAGGGCCAATTGACCGGAAGTCACCCTGGCAAAGGGGAGGGGTACGGGACTCGCCGTTAGCGCGTTTATATTTGACTATTTTCCCGATACGAAAATGTGCGTTTAATCACCGACGGAGCGCGAGATACCGCCGCGCGTAAACATACAAAAATCGTTTTTTCGTGTCTCTCGCGGGTCTCGTGATCCCCGTCATTCGTCGCTTCCCTCTCGGCAACAACTGTCAGTGATAGCGAGCACGTGCGTACCCCGCGCAATCCCGTTTCCCACTACAGACTCCCGAGAGACCGGAGAACTCCTGGAGCTCTGTGTATCTCACTCTCTCTCCTCTCGAGACTCGTGGATACGATAACGCAGCTACAACTCTCGTTTCCTTCTCGTTTTCGCTCCCAGCCACGGCGTCTTGAACGCCAACGAGCGTTTTGCATATCGAAGAAAAAAAAAAAAACTCCCGAGACACAGTCACGGATTATTTAGCGATATAACACGCGAGGGTGCAGACTCCGGCACTGCCTTCGAGTATCGTCACCGTCGACGACTCGACTCTCCGTGCAACGAGAACGCGTGTAATCGTTTCCTCGCCCACGCAACTCCAGTGTGGCACACTTTGGCTAAAGAAGAAAAGAAGGACGTCGCCGCACGGGATAAGTTTCGCCTGCGATACTCGGTTTACTTTTGCAATATCGTTGGCCAAAGACGGCCAATCGTTGATCGCTAAAAACTTGCGATGTGTCCAGAACAGGATATACGTAAATTGAAATAATTGAAATAATTTCATTAAAGAGTATATATAGTCGATCGTGATATCATAGTGATCGAGAAACGCGATCCCGATGGAGTACCGATTATGATCGTACGTTCTCGGTATGCAAGAGAAATGACTGTATTTACGAGATAATAGAGACAAAAGTGAGAGTGTCACGTTTGGAAAATAAAGTTATGATGTAATCGAGTATCGTAATAATCGAGAATACGTCATAGGCGCGAAGCCTACCGGGCAGCCGGACTGTGTGCTTTACGAGAATCGCCAGTGATGTCATTCGAAGGCTTTGCGACATATCGAGCGATTTTTCCTTCGGCAGTAACGGGAGCGTCGCAAGCGCGAGGGAAATTTTTTTTTTTTTTTTTTTTTTTTTTTCGGATCGTCAGGAGACGTTCACATAGTCCGCAGGAGACCTGGTCTGGTGGACGAGTTAACCGCTCGCTCCGGCGAAACTCGACGAAGCGGAGGCACATGTGTTTAAACACTCGTTCGGTGATCCCGCCTGTGACCGCATAAATATTTGTGTCGAATTACACGGAAAGAAAGGTCTCGGCGCTTAAGCCCCCACTGAAATATCCCAATATTCTTGGCTCGCCGCGTGAATCCTGCAGTATCTCGATTTACTATACTAATGCCTCATAGACGTGATTATATTTTGTTGCCAAAAGTGCGACAATGTCTCGTCAAATTTGCGCAATTTTGGAACTATAGCACTGAGGTACGTACGCATTTGCAGGAAAATTTCGTGTCACAAGATTTCGGCAACGTGATCAGCGATCTATAGATCAATGCGGCGCGACAGTTGGCGCGAAGTGATGGCGGAGCTTTTTTCCATGAATCGGTTTTACTCGATTCGGGATAATAAAAAAATATAAATACAGCAATGTAAAAAAAAATTCCGTCAGTTAAACGAATAGATCTTTCGTAAAATGATTATAGAAGGCATTAACATACGTCCAGTATTCCTGATCAGTAATTATCTTGAAATGATCACTTTATCTATAAAAGGTCTCAAAAAAAATTATGAATTTTTTTTTTGTATCATTTTTAAAATCTTTTCTATTACAAAATAAAGTATCTTTTCTTATCATTTTTTGTATTCAAAAGTGAAAATTATTTCAAAGCGTCAAATGATCGTTACAGACAATTAATAGCATTGGATTAGTGATACGATATTTTTTTCACAAAAAATAATCAGAAAAACCGTTTTTTTGCCTGAAATAGTTGAACCCTTTCGTTGTCCCCTTTAATACAAAAATGACTAAATCGCTTGGATAAAATAGGCATACCGATTATAAACTATTGTCGTATCGTTGCCATAAAAAATGTACTTCAACAACTTTGGTGATTTGGCGGTATAAAACGAATGCAGCGAATTCCATTTTTTCTTTAATCTTCTATGTTTCTAGTGACTTTGCAAACTTATCCGTGTCCGCGGGCTTTAGGACTGAAGCAGATTCGCAAGTGATCCGATGAGATCATACGATTCATACGGTTGCGTAACACGTGTGTGCACTCTAACTGTCGGCGTCGTTGTTGCCGCCTACAACGAGTGCGTATAATAGTTTTACGGCCCACATATCTCTTACAGTCGGTGTGTCCCTCCCTCGTGGACCGTCGCAAGATTTCCTTCGACAATCGAAGGACAGTGATTATTAATCGGATCCGAATGAGTTATCATCGTACAGCTATTGCGACGGATAAAGGGAAACGTGCATTGCGAAGCGTTGACCATTCAAAGCGGGCGACTAAGTATTTGCCACGGCTAATCGAGACGATTAAGAAGAACGGTCAAGATAAGCGAAAGAGGAATCGGGTCGAGAAGCCTTGACCCGCAGCGAAACTTTTGGCTTTTCGAGACATCGAATCTCACAAACGTTTACGTATTAAACCAATGAATCTTATATCTTTGGCTTTCTCGTCCCTGAATTATGTCACATGGTATAATATCCCTGCGGGTTCTCGTGTACGCGAGTCAGCGATAAAAACAGTACGGGAGCGACGATTATCCATAAAGTAAGGCAAGTAATAGTAGTGTAAGAGCGTTTAACGCGAGAGATCAGGCGCGAGAGCTTATCGACAATCTCGTATGCATGGTCAGCGCGAATGCGTCGAGGTATGAGAGTAGGTCGCTGATAAGTAGCCCTAGAATTCTCGAACATTGTAAAACAGCTAAAAAAAACAATGATAGGGCATTTTATACTAAAAATTCGCTGTAGAATGGACCGTAAAACGACCACCCATGAGAAACAGTATGATGATTGCGCGGTTGGTACAAAAAAATTATACTGTCGTCCATCGGTAGTCGTTTTGCGGTCGTCGTTCGGTCGTTTATCGAAAAAAAAAAAAAAAAAAAAAAAAAAAAAAAACGACTATAAGTACCGCATGGGTCGTTATTACGTGGTCACGATAAATTTTCGGCGCAAGACGACCGGTCGTTTTTATGAGTATTTTTCGAGGTCATTCTCGGTTGTTAATCGATTGGCCCATTAACAGCGATGCCCCATAGTAATTTTCGAAATTCATCGTTATTTCGACTCACCTTCGTCGAAAATGCATCCTCGCACTCGGTGCAAAAGAGACTCTCCTCTTTCTCGTGCAACAGCATGTGAGACTTAAGACTGGCCATCCGCGCGAATCTTCTACCGCATTCGGGACATTTCGGCTCGCCGGTGTTATGCGTTGCCATGTGAAGCGTGAAATTCGTCTGGAAGCAAACACCCATTGTGTCTGTCTACTCAAGTGTATCAACCAAGCAGTTGGCGGTATGCCTATCGGAAGGAAAATAAATTGTCCGCGCGAGCCGTGTCCCGTCGCTCTGTCGATAACACGTTCGACGCAGAGGCAAACTCACAGGCACGTTGAACGATGCTGAACACTTTGGACACCTGTGCGGCTTCTCCTCGGCGTGATGCTCCATGTGCTTCCTGTACAACATCTGGCGTGTAAATTCTTGTCCGCAAATCTCGCATCTCATTTTGTCGATCGTCTGCGATAAAAAAGAAAAAAAAAAACGAAGATGTTCATTCATTAATTCTTCACCGAAAATCGGTCGCAATCGATACGCTCGAGAACGAGATTTACGACTCACATTCGAAGTCGGTAAAGTGGCATCCTTTCGCGGCCTTCCGGGGCTTCTTTTCACAGGATCTTTGGAAACGGGCGCTATACTCGCCGAATTTTCACGGGCCTCGGAGGGGTGCGACGTTACGTCGTTAACCAGCTGACTGTTGGATTCTTTTACTCGTGCAGTCGCGTTATTTTCCGAGATAGACGTAGTCTCGCTGCTCTCGGATGGAAGTAAACTTGTTTGCTGAATACTGGCTGCGGTAAGATTCTCCAAACTAATTTGAAACACAGGCTGAAAAAAAAGGTAATAATAATTAGCATTATACGATATGTTAAAAAATGTAAAAATTTTCGTGCAAAAGAGTATGCAATATATTGTTATTGTTAATATTATTAGTCCTCTAACGGCAACCTGAAAAATGCGTGTCGTTAAAAATGCATAAATTCTTAATGCTAAAAAAAATCCCATAAGCGTTAGTTTCCAAAGATTATATTATTTAGCACTTGAAAATCAACGCTTTCCAGGTTGGTAAATCAAGTTATTTGGGGGGAAATAAAGTTAATTATTTTTACAGCAGAAATGAAAACTTAATTTATTTCCAAATTCTGTTGGAATATTTCAAAGTCCCCAAACGAAGAAACATTATACAATAAATGCAGAGTACGCTTACCGAATTTACAAGGGGCGTTGCGTTGTTCATCTTGATCACGGGACGTACTATTGCATTGCTCTGTTGAATAAACGCAACCGGCGTAGTCATTAATTCAATGACGCCGTCTTCGTTTCTCGAACGCACGCTAGCGGACCGATTCTGACAATTCTCTGGCAAATGTTTTGGCAGAAGCAGGCAAGCGTCGGCGGTACACACGGTTCTACCTGTCACCGCTAGCAAAGTTCGTCCGTCTTCTGATATTACAAAACCCAATGGCGTGCCGTCAACGCCGAGGGAGACAGGCTCCAGAAGTTGAGTCTCTTCCGTTAACATTTTCGTCGTAGTTTTATCCTGACGCGACGAAAAACACACGGTGAAAAATACGCGGCGAGGTTAACGCGTAAACATCGTCGAAGAGTTTGCGAATTATGACATACGATTGTTCGAAGTTTGAGCGTTAAATATATTTTCAAGTTCGCGCGAGTCGCGTCTTTTTAATGCAATTCGATTAACGAACTAAATCGTAACGACGATACAAATAATGAACGGAAATGCATTTTTTTTCGGCCCGAGTTAACCTACGTGAACGACGACGACTCTCGTTCGACTGACTTTGAGATAATACGAAACGCTCGGGAAATTTACAAATTCAATGGAGATTAATCGACGGTGGGGATAACTGACTCACCCTGTTTAGGATATCCACAACGTTTAATTACTCGTGCGACGCATTATCACGCCTCCGACTGAAGAATTACACAGCGCGATACAATACACCTATCGTATTCTAAATTGCGACTATGCACACTGAGTACACGAGAATTTCCAAGTTTCGGGGGCTGAATGCCAGTGTCGCGACGGGTTAGGCTGTCTGGAAATCTATTTTACCGGACGCTTGTTACCGACCGTTGACTCGTCGCGAGAGAGGACACTAGTGAGAATTTTTTTATTCATTTTATTTTGAATTTCTTCCGCGAAAAAGAGCCGAATAACAAATAATTATCTGTATATTATAGTCGGAAAATGTTCTCTCTATTTTTCATATTAATAATTATATTACAAAAAATCATTAAAAAAAAAATATTCAAATTTATTTTTTAATCTCGACTTGAAAAAGCGTATAATAATTTAACAACTATTAGCCACTTTCGCAGTTCGGAAAATCAAAGTTCGGTAAAAAAAAATCGATATTGAATCGGTAATAACTTTGCAACGTTGACTGAACAATAGTGAAAACATTAATACAATATAAAAGTAACAAATTTATTTCAACTGAGAATATTTTTCAAAAAACAACAAAGTTCCCTTAAAATTAAAAAGAACGCGTCTATCGCGTCTATGAATTTTGTGCGGGAAAACAATGTTCTTTGCAATTTGTGGTTACCGACTGTGATAATCTATACCACCTTAATCATCGTCAGAGCTTAAAAGGTTGACGGTCTTGTCGAGTGATTTATACAGAGCAGCTTCGTCAAAATCACTTCCCTCGATGATTTTGAATATATTAGCTTCTTTTTCGCGCGCCGTCCTCCGCGCTACCGTCGTAGCTATCGATATCGAAGATTGACTGCTCGAATGAGCTTCGCTGCAATGATATTGACTCGCGTTCATTGAGACTACACGAGACAGCCGATCGAAATCCGCCGAAAAATTTGACTTCATTTTATCGGAGTGGTTAACAACTTCGGAATGATTTTCAGAAGAACTTCTTGCCGTAGTATATTCACTGCTCGCGCTTTTTGCAGCTTCTTTCCTTTGACTCAATTCTACAGAAGAGATCCACGTGTTCGGCGTATCGAGTCTCGATTTTTTAACTTTATCCAAATTAGCAGAAGTACTCGTCGTCGATAATCTTTTGGATAATATTTTTCCTTCAACAGTATTTTCCTTCGATTGTCCCGAAGTCGCCGGCGTTTTCGGGCGATTGTCTTCTCGCGCTACCGATTTCTGACTCAAGATAATCGTTCTTCCAACGGTACCGGGTATCTTCAATTCATTAACGAGTTTCACGATATTGCCAACGGTGAACGCATCGCTCTTCATGAGTCCATCCATACGAGCAACGAAATCGTAACTCTGTTTCTTCACCGAATCCATTCGCGATCCCTGTTCCGAGGGATTGATAGTTGTATCGATTTCCCTTTCTGCGAGACTTTTCGCGAGAGTGAGGATCGATTCCGGCAAACGGGTCGATCGGGCCAATGCGATTCCATAGTTGAATACGGGAGCGATGCCTTCGTTCAATTTGTGAGTATAGATCAGTCGAGAATTATTCCCGAGATCGTCGTCAACGTTGAATTTCGTTTCGAAATAATGATTCGTAACGTTGCAATAAAGTTCGGAGAGTCTCAGGAGATATAAGAAGTGAGTAGCGTTGAAGATAAACGCGTCTGTGGTGCAAAGAAGCTTTTCGCATATTGCCCAAGCGATGGAGGCGCCTTCCTCGATGGTTGTGCTGCGACACAATTCGTCGAGGATCACCAACGAGGTCGGCGTGATCGATTGCAATATATACTGCGCCTCTTTGATCTCGAGAACGAATGTCGAAGCGTCGCATTCGATGTGATCCGGCAATGCTATACGACAAAATATACGATCGGTGATGCGAATCTCGGCTCTGGTTGCCGGTACGTAACAACCGATTTGTCCCATTATTTGCAACAGCACTATCTGCTTAAGATATACCGATTTTCCGCTCATATTGGGTCCCGTTATCGTGTGAAAGTTGTACGATCCCGAAGCTTTAACGTCGTTGCATATCGGACGTTCGTTTCGCATTATATCCATAACCGGGTGTCTCGAGTTTATTAATTCGAGTGTCGAGCCGAATCGCGGCTTCGCGTAATCGGGTATAGCGCTGATTTGCGCCAAAGACACGAGAATATCGAGTTCGGCAACGTCGTCGTTGAGTTTCAATAGGCAACCAATGTGTTCTCTTACATCGATCAACGTTTGGTTCAACAGCACGTTACTCATAACGTGCAATTCTTCGCTCGCGTCTATGCAGTGACGACTCATGACTACGAGATACTCGGTAGTCATAAATATTTTGTTCTTATTACTGTGCGCCTCGATAAACTCGTCGGGCAAATCGTCGATTTTAAAGTTACCGCGACGCGGCGCGTCCATCTCGATGTGATAGCCGAGCGTTTTACTGCAGCTTAACGACAATGGTAATTTATAACGATCCGACAATTTATTCACCGAATCCTGCATGTCGTCGATCAATTCGCAATAAGTTTGTCGGGCGATGTCCAGCATGTCGTTTTTACCGGCGCGGATCGCGAAACATCGTTGCATATTCGAGGACGTGAAACCCAATACCGATTGCGCGTCCGCGTGAATGAGATTCAGTATAATGTCCTTTATTAAATTATACCGGGGATCCGTGAGATTCTGCGGGAATGAAAAAAAATAAAATAAAAAAAATGCGCATAAAAATTTTGACGAAAATGCATTAATTAATTAATTTAGTTAATTAAATCTTTTTGTGGTTCCGAGAGCTTCTGCAATTAACGATCTTTTGTTATGTTACTTTTTCGAAGTTTCGGCTCCGATCGGCGGGGAAAAATCACAGGAGAAAAATTAACCGATCTCCAATTTACCTCGTGAACTTTTTGAAAAAACGTCGCCTGACCGGTCGACATAACGGAACGAAGCTCCGGAATTATGTCGATTATGTGCTTCAAGAGAAGTATGTAATTGAGATTCTTCTCGGCGGCTTGAACATTGTCGGTCTGCGATGTTACGATCGCGAGACTCAACAATCGACTCGCCCCGAACAATTGTTTAACCACTGGCTGAAAATTAAAAAAAAAAAAAAAATCATTATCGATCGATGATAACGCGGTAATTAAGTTTTGTTTATTTGATTATTCGAAAGAGAAGGAACTTTGGATTAAGTCACGAGTACCTGAACTATCGAGTGCAATGCTTTGTTTGTTACGAATTCAGCGACGCACGCTTGCCGATTTTTTATAAGGTTCACATCGCACGGAGGCTGAAGAATCGATGCCCGTAGCAATCGTCGACCCATAGGGGTCGAGCATCGATCCAAACAACCGAGAAGACTGAACTTTCCATCGCCAATTTGCGTTGTGACGAGTTCGAGACTTTGAGCGCTTTCTATATCTGAATTATTAACGAATAAATGAATGTTTATGTCAGAAAACGACATGAAAGTTTGCTGGACCCGAGGTATTTATAGAAAATTTCGAATTTTTCTAAAAATTCGTGTTTTCAGATTTTATTAAAAAGTGTAACGTCTATAATTTTTACTTAACAGACATGCTGTTTACATCCTGATGTTCCGATTTAACTTTAAATAAACTTGAAAATATTGATTTTTAACGAAGTTTCTAACGTGCGATCAATCAAATTTTCGTCAAATATTAAATAACGATAAATGCTCACCAATCATCGCGCTATTTTGCGAAACTTGAAAATCGATTCTCATGGATTTTGGTGCGTATACGATGTGTTGAATGTACTCGATGTACTTGAGAAGAGCCGATACGGCCGCCAATGCGTAATATCTGATGTATGAATAGTCGATTTTTGCCAGCAGATTTAAAGAATCCGACGGGGTATAGTCAAATGAAAATAACGCGTTAAGAAAAACAAAAACGAGATCAGCGTAAAAAATTAATGTAAAGAAACTCCGCGGCATTACTCACTTTTGTTTCACCAAAAGTTCAACAGCCGCGAATTCGTCGGCACAATGAGATTTTATCCTATCCATACCAGCGCGGTCGTGAAAGTGAATTCGCCCGATTTCCGTGATGTTTATACCCTCGAATTTGTCTTTTATTGCTCGATAAAGACCATTCGCATAAACGCTCCGTTCGCCCATTGTATCCGGCATTATTATCTTGATTGTAAAAATAACAAAACGTCACGATAAGTCGTCGTTCGATTGCAGACGGCAAGATTTCGAGTTCCAAGAGCTTTACCTCGACCGGCTGTAGAGCGTTTATTTTCGACAAAGTATTCGCGTATGCATGAGAATCGCTGATCTGACAGAGTATCATGTGAGGATATTGCACGTCTATTGCCGCCATACCCACTTCGCCTCTGGCGTCTCCGCGACCGGAAGTGATTGCTATTAACGTGACGAACATGTCATAAAAGAATTCCTAGGTACACTCGATAGACCGCCATGTTTTTTTTTTTACGAACCGAGAATGACACAATGCTCCGAGGCACTCGAAACCGTTCGCGGGGATGTTTGGCCCCTACATCGCAATTGAAACCGATTTACTTTATTCTTTCACTTGTAAAAAAAAAACAACAAAAAAACATGAAAAATGCTCTTCTCACTCGTTTCCTCGCCGGTACCGTGTGCTGTTTAGAACAGAAGACGAACGTATCGCTTGACCCCTTCGTGAATTATGCGGTGTTCTCGCGGCGGTACTCGAGCTCGACGGAGCTAAATTTACCAGCGGTCGTCGTTCGGTATTGAATGCTTCGATAATAATTAAAACGTTTGTGAAAAAACTCAGCTTTTGTTTTCGGCAAACCGCGTCGCGCGTCCTTGTGCTCCAGACGGCTCTAAACACGATAAAGTAATACTCTCGACTCACCGTACTTCGGCGCAACGTTGATAATCTGATTCGTCGTTGCTATTTGACCTCTGCCGCGTCCACGTCCGCGTCCGCGGCCTCTCGTAGGAGCCAACGTATTTTCTCCGCGTACAACGTTCATTGTTTGTGCTTTTGGTTGTTTACCAACAAAAAAACGATGCTTACGGATCACCGGTTCGAATCGAAAAGAAAAAACAGTGCAGCACGTCACAGCGCACAACGGCGAAGCGGTTTGTTGGGGTTTCTTCGTCGGGGGTGGGGGACGGAAATGAAATAATTATTCACAGACGTGCGTATTCGTCAACTTCTCATAGAGTGGTAATATTTATTTACAAATCCAATATTGCCGTCCGTCATTACACAACTTTCATTTTTTTTTTTAATAACAGGCTTAAGCTGCAATGAATAAATAATACAATCACAATAACTATTACAATTAGAAATAAATAGTCTATAACCGTTGTTCAACCCGTTTCCGGTCGGCGTTGCGTTTGTATCTGCAATACAACGCGAAACGTGACGATCGCGATTGGACGGCTCACTCGCAAACAGGTCAATCGTAATACAATGTTGAGAAAAAAAAAAGAAAAGAAATCTCGTATTTACAAATCATCATCATCGGCGAAAGGCGGGTTTTATGGTCGCGTTTCTTATCATCGAAAAAATTCGTCACACGACGAAGATACTTTCATTCCATTTTTTTTTGTTTGTTTATTTGTTCTTTTTTTTTTTGCTAATTTGGCAAGACGAAGGATTTATATATGTGTATACATATAAAACGTTATTGTTTATTTATTTTTTTCTTCTACGAATGATGCATACAAATTCGCCGTAACCGCGGTAATAATATTAGCCTAATTGTCAATTCGGCGAAATAAGACTGAAAGTCCGCGCGATGAATTAATGAAACAGGTGACTATGTACAATTGGTCTTGTGAATAAACAACTTTTTGATATTAATTAATGCCGATGATGTCGATGAAATTGTTGCGATTTATCGTCGTTGAAAATATTCTCGACTTTAATTCTTTACTTCAAAGGCTATTCGGGATATTTTGCGTTTATTAACTACGAATTATTCTTGAGAGGTCGAGGAGTTTGCAAAATAATTAACGCGCGCGTCGCGATCGGATCGTGCTATCAACGACGATCACCAAACTCCTCTTAATCATTATTATACGCTTACAAGAAGTATAGTTTAACAGCAGCCTCCGTGCGGACATTAATACCACCCCGAGAGTGTCTATGCGCGGGATAAATATCTCGCTGTATTTATCGAATTAACTTGTAGATGCGAGCGCTCGCTACATCAAAATAAAATAAAATAAAAATTTATCACATCGTGTATATTTTCCGCCCGTGAAAATACAATAACAAAAGATTCCGTTTCGTAGTCTCAGTTAGACAATATTAGATGCCCTATTTATCTTCGGTTTTTTATCATACAAAAGCGCTAGAGCATCGATTTCGACATGCGCTCATTGTCACTCGATTGTTCGGCGTTCCTACTAAAAAAAAATAATAATAATAATAATAATTCAATATTACGATACATATATGCGTTTCTAAATATGTACAATTTCTCAATTCACTGACGCCACTTCATCCATTTAAAATTAATTCCTAAATCGTATCCTTCCAAGGTAAATACATGTAAAATGATTATTGAAATATGTATTGAAAAGTAGACAGAAGTGACGATTAAAAAACTCGCGCCACCGTAATTGGCTGAGGGCGCGCGATGCGTTAATATTGATATCGGCGTGTAGAAAAAAAAAACCAAAAAAAAAAAAATACAATTGCACGATCACAATTCACAAGTATGATGTGTTTAGTATATTTAATTGACACAGTATATATACCAAATAGGGAGAAAATCGATTGTCGATGTCGACTGTAAATAAAATTTTAACTTCGCTACGCTGTAGTCGTCGTCGTCATCGTATTAAATGAGCCTCTCTACTACATATTTTTTTTTCTACAATATGTAACATTTCGTTTGTTTGTTTTTTTTTTTTTTTTTTTTCAATACTTTCCTTAGCTTTTAACGAGATAATCGTGAATTTATTCTCTCTTGATAACAGAGAGACACGCATCGTACATAGAGGCAAAAGTAGATTTCTCTTAACAGCCCAAGCGATTGAATAAAAACGTTTATTCGCGGATCGCGTGGACCTATTGCACTATATGATAATTACCGGCTTTCGCATATCACCCGTTCGATAATCGAGTCTCTCTTAGTCGAGTTTTTCTACGTTCAGCAATTGGCATTTATATCTTGAAGATTAATTATTTTGACTGTGAAAAGGATAGGCGTTTTGGAATACATTCGGTTGATATTCTGTATGATATGGACCCGTTTCGCGAAGCTATTAGTTTCGATTATGTTTTTTACCAAAAAAAAAAAGAAGTTTACTGTTTTTTTTTTTTTTTTTTTTCGTGATTAGTTTATGATTTATCGATGCATCGATAACCGAGAATATTCAAGATGAAGAGATTTTTTTAATTAAACGTGACTCTCCAGCGGTACTTTGAATACTTTGGAGGCGAGATTCGCATCCGGCAAGGATTGCGGTCGGGCGTTAGTTACGTTGAACACGACGTTGCTTGGGCCGCGAAAGCTGACCTGAATGAGAAAACTCGTGTCCGCAACGTTGACGCGATTGCTGCTAAGATCGGGTGAACTCGTTCGCAGCTGACTTTTGTTCGGTTTTGGATCGTTCTTTATGACCCTTTCGGTCTCCGATTGGAGCTTATTGTCCAACCAGTGAACCTTGTCGAAGTCCTTTGTACCGCCGACCGTGTGTCGACGTTTTATGGAACGCTCGGGCATTCCATTTTTTCTCTTAAGCTTCGTGGTGCTTTCCTTGCGCACGGACTGTCGTCGTTTGCTGATGTTGCACTCGGTTTTCTCGGTCTTCGTCAGTGACTCCGAGCGCTTTAGCTTCGTATTCGGCGATTCCGATCTGTCCGAATGTTTGTTGAGACTTTCGGAACGTTTAAGTTTACCATTCGTCGGCGAAGCCAATCTGTCCGGATGTTTGTTCAAACTTTCGGATCTCTTTAGCTTCGACGATGCGATTTCGCTACGTTTGTTCAGCGATTCCGATCTTTTCAATCTCGAACGAGATTCCGCATTCGCTTGACTGAGACTCTCGAATTTTTCCAATTTGTTGGTGTAAGAAGGATCCCCGGAATTTCCTGTATTTTCTCGCGTATCCTCGTGATTTTCGGCTTCGCGACCGAGTACCGAATCGCTTCCGGCATCGTCCTGAGACTCGATAATCTCGAAATGCTTTGGTTTCGTTGCGCACGGGGCGCGAACGTTTCCATCGCCCTTTGGGCTCTCGTCCTTCTCCGTTGCGTCGAGAATTCGGCTACCCTCGCCGCAGGAATCCGCGGCGGCTTCCAATGTTATCTTACCGGCGTGACGATCGTTGTCCGGTGTCGTTGATTCCTCTTTTCTTCTTTCCGATGACTTGCCGACTCTGTAATTGGTACGATTCTCCGGTGTGCCCTGTCGTAACAGAAACGATTCGTTTATTAGTCGTTGCTGTTGCACGACGAAGATCTATACCAGGCGACCGACAAATCTGAGAATCAAAATTCTCTGATTTTTCCCTGATGTTCCTGAAAATTTCGCTAACATTTTCAAAATTACGAAGAAAAAAAACACAAACGTTTCGATGCAAAATGTATTTACTCTGAAAATTAAAAATTCCCGAATGTTTTCTGCTTTTTTCTTTCATGCGAAAATATTCTCTGCCGTTTTTTCGTTTCCTCGTGGAGAAAGTTTTGTTAACAGAAAAAAATATGTATTTCTACCCGTTTTTTTTTTTCATCCGAACATTTTGGATGTAAATGTCGATTCAGAAAAATATTCACGCTTCCTGTATGGCGAAGTAAAAATATTCGCTCATCGCAAAAGAGTTGAGAAATCTTAATTAAACGAATTTATTCCAAATTCCAAAATGTAAGGTTTTAAAAAATCTGCGATGAATGTTAAATTCTCTGATTTCCCGAATGAATCTCGAAATCACAGCTTATACTTCATAGTACTCACGTTTAACGGGCGTATTAGTCGACTACTGTCGGTCGCCGGTGATTTGTGAAGACTGGGATCTCGATAGACCTCTGGTGGTCGTTGCGGTTCGTTCCGATCGATCACCGATCGAAACTTTTCGTCGCCCCGTTCGTTATCCGACACGGAAGCGCTCACACTTTCCGCGGACGTCATTAACAGATTCGTTGGATTCACGAGAGATTTCCATTTGCGGTCGAACGTCGACGTTAGACTGGTCAAGAGATCGCTACCTGTAAACAAATGACAAAACCCATTAAAACGTTACAAAATCATCGACAGTATTGAAAAAAACACTAAAAGCCATCGTTCGTTAGATCCGTTCGAACGGATTGTTAGGCGTTTAAAGTAACGAAACTGTTTTTTTTTTTATAACGCTCTAACAAAGATAATCTCAACGCTCGCGTGACAATGAAATTATGACGAAGAAGAAGAACGATGCACATAGAATCAGTAGGCCACATTATAGCATCTAGAAAAGATATTATCTCGTGTATTTGCGAGGGCATTCCTGAAATAATAAAGAAGATTTTAATCGCAACAATAATAAATAATCTCTGCGGTTAAAAAGAAGAAAAACAAAAATTAAAAAACAGAGAGAGAGAGGATCTCTCGACAACGATACGCAACAGTGAGTGTGTGTAAAGCGACGTATGATTAAAGCGTATGAAGAGAGTTCTTGACGATTGTTTGCACCCAGAATCGCCGTAATCTCGATTCCCCGTTCTCTCCAATTCTCTCGTAGGATACCGATTGACAAATCGATATAAATCTCATCGTAATAATGTGTTCGTGTGATTCATTTATCGTGCTGCATGACCGTGATATTCAAAAGTAGATATTATGCTAATATAAAAAACGTCTGCTGCATAACAAGTGGAAGCCGACGACATCGAGAGCCTTAGCGTTCTCCTAGACGAGACATGAGAAAATTAACGATAGAGCCGTTGGATATCGAACAAACGGACACAAAAACAGAAGGAAAAAAAAAACAACTAATTAGTCACTAGAAACAACAACGATAATGGAGATGTAAAAAAAGAAAAAAAAAAAGAAACGAAGGTATCGGATGAGATCTGCGAGGGTAGTGGGCGATTTTTATAGGTCGAGAGAGATGGCTGCTTTGCCGACTCCGGGATTTAAGGGATTTAAAAAAGAAATGGTAAAACTTTTCAAGCCATTCTGGTGAGCCAGCGGTGAGCTCTGTATCGGACACACCGAAGAATCAAATCATCCCGGGATGGTCCGATTTTACCTCTGAGGAATTTGTTTAAACTCTTGGAGGGCGGCCCCCCGGCCCCTGACTCTGGTGGCCCGTGTTCGACGAGCTGTGACGCTGGTGATGCTCGCGATGATGAGGATGATGCTGCTGAAGAAGAAGAGGTGGAGCCGATTCGGGGTTCGGGAGATGATTGTGGAGCCGGTGTCTTCGTGGAGGCGCAACCGGCACCTGGAGGACCGTGTAGATGGGACGATATGTAGCACCAAAAACCCGGGCTTGCTGTGTGCCTACGCGTCAATGTATCGCATCGTCAATCGAACCCGTCACAAGTACCGACACATGCGAGAGCCACATCGCGTTTTCTCTTTTTTTTTTTTTATTCACTCTTTCTCTTTGTTTCACTCCCTTTTGCTCCCTTTTGACTCGTTGCTTTGCGCGTGGACGGTCTTTCCCGCGACGGAGATTTCTCGTACATCGAAAGAATTCTTGCGTTTCCTTAAAGACCGTCCGGGCGCAAAGTCGGAGATCAACGGCAGGCAGGCAGGCAAGCAGGCAGGCAGTTTCGAGCAGCGATAGCAACAGCGTTCAGGCAAAACGAAGGCGGCATACACTCGGAGTCCTTATAAGAATAAACTCGAACCCCGTCGTTAACAGCGGTCGCATATCTCTCATTATTCCCGCTTAACGCGGCATTCATCGAGCTTTTACGTTAAAAAAAAAAAAAAAAAAAAAAAAGATCCACTGATGTTTGTATTAAATTATAATAAATCCCAAAGCGTGCGAATGACTGGATAAGCTGTGAATAAAAATCGCGAATCTCAATGATGAAAATCTCGTTTGATTTTCATCGGTTCAACAGCCCCACCCGACCTCGCGGCTCGTGCACGTGACGTTCGATCGGTGCGCACAGTTTATATCGATAAAGCGTTCAGCCCTCAGTATAATAATTATAATTATTAAGTATTTGAAAAAAAATGTAATGTCGATTGAAAAAATTAAGAAAAACTGAGTCTATACGTATATACGTGTTCTTGTGACCAATGCTCGAATGTTGTTCGACAAGAGAATGGAAGAAAAATATAAGAAAGAAGAAGAAGATGAAGAAGAAGAGGGGTAACAAGTACCTAGCAAGTTTTCGGTTAATAGTGAGAATCTTCTGAGTCCAGTGTAGAAAACAAGATCCGGCTACACTCACCGAGCGTCAGAAGCGAATTATAGAGAGAAAAAAAAAACAAATACACAGAGAGAATAAATAGATAGATACAAAGAGGACACACGCGTAACGTTGTAATTGATTTGTCGAGATGGGGGGTTCGGGTTTCGGGGAGAACACAGTAGAGGGGATGTTCGATGTATAAGTATATATAATGGACGATGAATAGTAGAAAAATTAAAAAATACTACGCCGTAACACATATAACACATTATGTTACAAAGATCGAGATTTACAATACGAAAAATCTCGTTTCTCCGATATCTCCTCGGGATCCCAATGGATTTTCCGTAATCGACGTGTTACCATCGGTTTTTCAATATTATTAGATATCTTACAAAAAAAAAAGAAAAATAAAAAAAAATACGTTGACAAATATCACACTCGCCAAGCAATTAACGGATCGAACCAATCAAACGGATCCCGCCATCGGTTTTTCTTTGTATTCCGTTAGTCACTCGTTGCAACAAAACACCCCGAAGGGTATCCGTGAATTTCATTTTTTAATTTTTTTTTATGCAAATGTCCCGCGAATCGGAATTGCTTACGTATAACAGTTGAAAAAAAAACAGCGAAATAATGAGTTGCAAATACACACCGTCGTCGGAAATGTCGCCGGGCACTCCGCGCGTGTGCTGAGACGGCGAGGGTGATGGATGCGATTGGGTGTGAACTTCGTGTAGTGAATCCAAACTGCCGTATCGCGTAGAGGCTAAGCAAACGGATTCTAGCGAAGGCTGAAACGAGAGTAGTTGCGATCGACAATCGTAAAATGACTCGAGAAATTTCGATTGATATAACAAACAATTCATTTGTAACGTTTCTTACCTCTTTGTCCGTTTTGAATTTTTTAATAACGCCGTTATTCATTTTTTCCCCGAGAATACTATTGAGTTGACTGGACGCTTGAGCTTTTTGTCTCGCGGTCGGTTGTTGTTGAACCGCTATAGAGAGAGGAGTAATACGGGTGGTGGATCGCGATCGCGGCTGTCTAGTAGCCGTCTCGTTGCTCGTATGATCGGCCAATCGCTCGGGTGGATTGGAAAGCCTATCAGTGAGATAAGTCGACGTTACCGCGGTATCACCAATTCCATCGAGTATATCGTCGTTCTCCATCTCGCGTTTAGCCAATTGCCACTCCATTTCGATACGTCGTTTCTCCTCTTCGCGTTTCTCGGCCTCTCGCCTCTGGCGATGCTGATCGCGTTGTAGCATCGCTTTTGTTTCCTGTTCGAACCTTCGTATTCTCTCCTGTGTCGTTGCGCTCAATCCCGCGTAAGTTCTTATCGCAACCTCGTCGTTGCTCTGCTTCGTTTCGTTGGACGTTTGCGACATCGTCGATATCGTGTCGAGACTACCGGGTTCTATGTCGCACGATAGCCACGACGATTCAAGGCTCGACGGGGCGTTCGACAGTTGAGTTTGCTGCGCTTGCTGCTGCACCTGCTGTTGACCCTGCGGACTCGACGAATATTTCGAGCGATTCGAAGCCGTACCGTTCATGGAGTTCGATCCATTCGCGTTGCTCGCGGGTAACGTACGCTCCGTTCTCTCCGCCGGATTCGTCGTTTGGCTCTTATTCTCGTGCATCAATACTATCTCACTGACCGAGCATTGCCGCTCGTTCAACGCCATACTCGCCCTTATCGACGCCAGGGCTTCAGCCTCCTGTCGCGCCTTTGCCTACAAAAGGAATCAACATATCACCGTCAGATTTCATGGAACAAATCATTGAGCGAACATTAGACGCCGAGGATTCGCGTACCTTTTCGTCATCGTGTTCCTCAGTCTCGTGCTCGTCCTGTCCCTTTTTTCTTCTCTGTATCTTTCTGTTAGCTGCGGATATGATTGAGGATACAATGTCCCTTGCAGAGACCATTTCACGCATGCCTGTTACACGGGAGAAATAAAAAAAGAAAAGCGAGCAAAATAAATAAGAAAATGGTAGGATGAACGGTGACGATAAATAAAATTCACTATAATAATAATCATAATAATAATAATAATAAAACTAATATTAAACGATAAGTAACTAAATAATGGATGATCGAGTAGCCGAAAAAATCGGCTTCGGTTGACAGTGGATAAATTAAAAGTAAGAAGCGTCAAAACTCGTAAAAAACACTAATCACAAGAAAAAAACGATAAAACGGAATTTTTTTTAATAAAAATAGCAAAGCTTAGCTACTTTGAAATCTGTCGAGCGTACTATCGGACTATGAAGCAATACCTTCGACTTTTTGAATGTTGTTAAGCAGGAGATTGTGATTCGTGTTGGATTCCACCTCACTACCGTCCGCGGGGAGGCTGAGGCTGACGCTTAATCTGCTCAAATCGTCCAAGTCTTCTTCGCAGAAGAACCAGTCGACCTATTGAAACGAGAAGACGATAGTCAGAGATTCGTTGGTCGATAGAAGGCGAAAAAATATAGAAATCGTCAAAATTACGATTCGGAGATTAACAGCTTACATTGTTTAATAAGCTTTCGACGATTCTGCACTGATGCGACATGTCGGTAACCATCGTAACCATGTTATCCCTGGAGCCACTCGCTCTCACGAGAGTCGGTCCAAAAACGATGGCGAGATTCTTTGCTTCCATCTTGTTAACCTCGCTGTGCTCGACGACTCTCTTGAGATGAAACATCAAATGTTTCAGAGTCTCGAAATGATGTTCCGGAAGATCGCGAAGAAGTTTTCGTATCGTCGCCATGCGACGCTGCGGATCCTCTATCTTGTCGGCGTCGATGAACATCGGATACAAATCGGCGGTGAGCAAAGAATCCGGAAGTTGACGGAAGAACGACTTTAGCAACGAGGATATCACATTAACGTCGCTCCAACGTGGATCCTGGAGAAATAAATTAAACAAAACTTAACACTCCTATACTTTTTTTTTTTTTTTTTTTAACAACAGAATCCCATTAGTGTTATCGTAGAAAGGAGTTCGACAGAGCGACTGAAAGTTACCTGTAAATTTATGTTCTCAAAGCCTTTGTTGACGCTTTCGGTGAGTTGTGAAATCGCCGCTGTGTTACCGGGCACCCTGTAGATACCGATTACTTCGAGACCCCGCGCCTCCACGATACTTGTACACATCTCGACGATGAGTGGTACCAATTCGGAGAAAGACGACTGTGAAAAGAACAAATTGTTTACCACTTTAATATACGAACGCAAATAAAGTTTAATGGCTCGAGAACAACGTATGCGAATAATCTCACCATCGGGCAGAGTTCCAGAGGAACTTTGAACGTTGCACCTTCCGGTGGCAATTGAGCGGTCGGCGACGACGGCGATCCCGCCTGACCGTGCATTCTTCTCAGTTGTTTCGCTACTCGGCCTTTCCACGTTTTCGATTTCGGCGACGGCAATGGTTCGACAGTGGTACTGGGCTTTCGTGTCTTGTTGACCGGCGATTGACCGGTTGGTGAACGATTTCTAAAGGACGTAAGCTTTCTGATGCCTTTGTGACTCGGTAGAGGGCTGAGTCGTTGACCGCTGCTTTGAGCGCTCGTACCGCTCGGCGTTGTCGGTCCCGGTGTTTGCGGCACCGCCTGTTGCTTCGATGTGCTCGAGTTGGCATCCTGCCGAATCGACGATTCATCGGAATTAATAATTATCAACACGATCCTCAATCCCGAGAATAAACGAACATT
Source organism: Cryptus armator (assembly GCA_963971235.1). Classification (NCBI taxonomy): domain Eukaryota; kingdom Metazoa; phylum Arthropoda; class Insecta; order Hymenoptera; family Ichneumonidae; genus Cryptus; species Cryptus armator. The sequence goes on along the minus strand of OZ020237.1, from coordinate 8,693,779 downwards.
CTGGAGCTTCGAAATTCATCGAAATGAACTTATATCGCGCATCGAGAAAATGTTGCGTTTAATACGAAAATAATGTTTCTAATACGCGGTTTCGATTTTCCGAGAGCGTCGGGCCGTTGACGCTGAGGCCTTTGATTCTCCGAATACGTAGCAGGATCGGTACTCTCGAACGTAGAGTAATTACCGTGAGTGGGCGAGGCGCGTTCCCGTAGTAGCGCCTTCGCGTTCATGTACCACTGACGTTTAAATAGTCCATTAGCATAGCCGACCCGCTAGTAATAGATCTTGGCGCTCGCGACGACAACGGGGGCAGCCAATTAAGTCGTGATAACGACGACCGCGACACGATGGCTTCGTAATGAATTCCGGTCGGTCGGGTCTTTTGAGAAACGTAAATTGTCGAGAAGAGAGGCTTATAAGACCGCGCGAAATGAGTGGAACATCAACCGCTGTTTTTTCTGTTTTTTTTTTTTTCTCTTCGTTGCTCGTCGAACACGTCGAACAAGTAGACGAGGGGAAGGGAGATCACGATATGTATTCGCGTGGTACGGTTATGCGGTTACTAGGATCATGGAAGGGGTGTTTTAAAATTACCGAAGGCTTCTCGGCGGCCGCGTGCTTGTGAAGAGCTCTCAGCCAGAGTGCCATCGATGCAGCGTCCTCGGTTTGCAGCAACACCTCCGCCGTTGGATTCGCGACCCGCAGCACGTGTTTCCGTTTCGTGTAGTCATCGGCCACATCGACCAGCGAACATCGGACGTCAACGTTTTGTCCTGCTTCTCCGTCGCTCGTCGCGGATGGACTCTAAAACATTGAACACACATTTCGACGATGAAAAAAAAAAAAAAAAAAATTCCATTCTATTGTTAATTCGGAATCGCTGGCTGTATCGAGTTCGCTTTGCGAATACGTCGATCATAAATTACTCGTGTACCCAGGAACCTGTCGAACCCCATCTTCGCAATCGTCTGCCGAAAAGTCCATGAGTACTAAAGTGCAACGGTATGCAAGAGTACGAGTTGCTGTCGCTGGAGCGCAACATTGTCTCTTTCTTCGTTGGTGCAATAAAATCGCATTGAAGGCGCGTTGTAATCGAAAAATCTTCACTTTAACGAAGAGCCGCTCAGGCCACACACGGCACATTAAATTGAAGAGTCATCGCCACGCGATCTCCGGCACTCACGATCGCGGTAATAACACGGCTATGAACGATGTTGCATCCCGAACGCAACGCGCTTGTTTCCTACTCAACGGTGCGGCCACAGAGCGAGGAATCTCCCCACTTAAACGATGCGAAAACCGTAGAAACCTTTCACCTTGATGCCGAATAACGCGCACGCATCGCGAGTGCGTAAGAATTCTAATATATTACACACGATGTTTATCATTGACTGTCGGAGAATATTTTACGGGAACTCTCTCGCGTCTATCGACGCAAACTCGTCGAGCGAACGAGAAATGTGTCTCGACTACGGTCCGCGTTCCCCTACCCTTTGCTTGCGTTTGTACGAAATACGGCGTTGACAATCTTCTGGGTCTAAGGTTGCGGTCGAGCGTTTCGCGATAATGCGACCATACTGTTTCCGTCTCCGGTGATAGCCAACGGGCCAAGCGATACCGTCGCTTCTACGGCGGAGCACCTCCGGGTCTCATTCGCACGTAGAACTCCACCGATTCGCAATTTTTTATGTTTTTTTTTTTTTCGACCGGTCAACCAATGTTTCGTTAATCATCGGTCTTTCCGAGATAGTATTCGAGACGATAGCGGTAAAATGAGATATCTTTCCAACAATCAACCGGTCATTGTTTCGCGGTGAAACTGTTATACATGCGCCTTCACATTTTCACGTCACAATCGTTCGCTTTCTTATTTTCGATTTCACGGATAAGCGAGAGAGAGAGAGAGAGAGAGAGCAGAGTCTCGCGACGTCGAAAAATAATGCGCATAACGAAACATCATCGTTACTTTCGCTTCGTATTTCTCGCGTCCGGACGTCCGAATCGTTGAATTTTGTTTTCCCGGTAATTGAAAAGATTTTTAACATAAGCGTGAAGAATCGTTGGGGAGAAAAAATAAATAAAAGTAAAAGCGCATCGGAACGCGCCATTTCTGTTGCTTAACTTTTCCAGCGCGGTGCAAATGCAGCGGTTACGCCAACGCGATTATCGAAGGATGACGGACAAGATACGCGAAGCGTAACGGCGGCAAAAGCGTACATGCGAAGCGCGATGTGTGTGCAGCGGGATCCTCGATCGTTTGCAGAGCGCGGGATGCGCTTGACAATCGGAAATCACTTTTAATACCAACGCACATATTCTTCGCATACGCTTGGATAGAGGACGCGCCTCCTCGATATGGGCCCACGCACGCGTCTCAATGTCCCTCGGAATTTATTATCGCGCTAACGTTCAATAAAAGGCGTCGTGGATCGTGTATCCCCCCATACATAGCGCATACCTCGCGGGCAATACGTGACCGCGCTAACTTTACTCACGCCGCTTCTAATAAGTTATAAAAGTAACTGTCGTCCTCGATGAGCCTTTGCTTCCCTCGAAGTGCAGTGAAATTTCGATTATCTCGGATTGTTCGCCTCTGGAAAAAGAAGAACAACGTTTCCGCAACGAGACTCACCTGGCTATGGCGATCCTTGTAAAAGTGGAGAATAGGACCCCGTAGAACGCCCCAAACTTGCTTCCAGGAACGATCGGTCGATCGCTGAAACGTTAAAGTTAAAAGAAGACATTACTAATTAGATTAGATTCGAATTATTAGTAGAATCCATTAATCGAAAGTGATGCTTTGCTACATTGCTTTAGTTTCATTTTTTTAGCCCTCGACACATTCATCGGCGGCTCGGAAAGAGAACCGATGGTAAAAGGTCGTTCGTTTCCTTACCTTGCCGTCGAGCACCGTAAACTTGACGTGAAGTGATCCTTCTCGCTCGACCGGTTCGATGTCCTTCGGATTCCCGCCACCGCCCGTCGCACCATTCCCACTCGAGATGCTGTTACTACAGAAACATAAAAACAAAAAATATTGTTTTTGATTTATATTTTTTTTTATATTATTGACACCGTCACCAAGCGATATCGAAAAAACGATTTCATTTTTTCGCAGACAATTTTTTTTTTTTTTCAGATTCTCGAAGTAAAGAAAAACTTAATAAATGTTGTTACTCTATGCTTTTTCGCAAACAAATAGAAACAAAAGAAGAGCTTTCGTTCTTCGAGATCGAATCAAAATTACGATCGTTAATTCAGTTAATATTCACTATTATACAATTTTTTTCAAGATAAAGTAGTAATTTTTTATTTTTTTATTTTTGAATGACTGAACCGCAAGGATTCAAATAACGCCATTGTCCAGTGAACGAATTATTATTTTTGTTCGCCACAATCACCGACGTGTCTCATCTGCATTTAAAGAGCTGCTCGGCAAAGTTGAAATCGGTATTTCGATAATCATTTATAAAATCTATAAAATCTCTTCATTATCGTTAAAAATTGCCAACAAACGACACGTTTCAGTTAGAAGACTTGTTTTAATCTCTGTACACCAAGAAAACAAATATATATATATATGTAACAAATTTTTGTAAGCCATACAGGTAAACAATCACAATGTTAGTGCGCGTCGTTCCGCACGTGACGGAATTTGCAATCTGTCGACCGAGACAACAGCCAAAGAGTAGTCGCAAACGGCACGTCAGATTAGAGATCCATAACGTGTATTATATTCTCGTAACACGTGTGCTACTTTGAGAGACACAGTTCGAGAGAAGCTTTACACGTACGCCGTGTTTACAATTAACAGTTTGTATATTCAACGACACCGTTGTTGCGTCTCGCGCCACAATAGAGCGAACTTCGTAGATCTGCGATCGCGTCCTTGCAGTGTAAATACACTGATAAACGATCCTCTGGCGCATCGAACATTCTGCTTTCGCTTACGTATCTTTGACACCGAATTGACACCGAAAAAAAGCCGATATATACATAAATTTAATCCGAAAATCGCAATTATACGTTCCGCGGTCGCGAGTCTCTCGAGATACATTTCCTTGTTTTCCTTTCTCCATTTTGCGAGTACAAAAAAAAAGCCGTGTGTAACGTTGAAAATCATTATTTATAATAGGAGATTTTAGTTCAATGACTCGTTGTGTCTCTCGCTCTTTCTTGCACACTGAAAGATTAAGAAAAAAAAAAAAAGAACGAAGGGAAAGTCCGTGCTTTTCACGAAGGAATCGAAACGGAACGAGACCCGGCAACGAACACACATTGAAATATATATATACCACGGAACACGACAGCCAGCAGCTTTCGTATACACGCTTAGCACAATTTAATTGGCGAAACGACAAACAGCCTACCGCCCAACGCAACTCAAAACCAATTTCAGATCTTTAACCACTTTCACTGTACGCTCGTTGCGAGCGATTGGCACGCCTCGGGGCGCACGGCCACCGTCGGGAATCATCCTTATTGAAGGACGAAGGTGGTACAATGAAATATAAAGATATGAAAATGGCGATGAGGATCGCCCGCCCATTTGTCTGAGTTTTTGGAGCGATCGAAGTGTGGCGGGAAAACGAACGACGGGGGATGCAATCGGCTCTCGTGACGACAACCGATAGGCGCGTAGCGTGCGCGCTTCTATCTCTCGCTCTTTCTTTCTGATCTCACCGATGATAGTGGCGATGCAGGTGTGCAGCCTGCGTCACATCCTCGAAGATACGACGCAGAGGCGTTATGTCGCTCGGAAATAGCGGCGGTCTCCATCGTCTGTGCGCACTGCAAGCATTCGCACACATTTCCGTTTCCTGAAAGTTACGCAAGGATCTACGAGCGCGCGAACGAAAAGGATTCATTGCCCGCGAGCCGTTTCCTTTTTTTTTTTTCTTTTTTTTTTTTACAAGAGTCGCCGCACAACCCCCATTCGACTGCAGTTTCACTCGTTGCGAAGAGGCGGACCGATATTCCTTTTTCAGCTTTACAAATGCTGATAAACGTTTTGGTGCAAAAAGAAACAATTAATTTTGATAAATTATTTATCCCTTTACCTGCGCAACGCTGGAACCACCGGCTCCGAGTCGCTGAGCTCGAAATCGCTGTCGACGTGCATTCGTTCGCCCCACGTTGCCTTGAGATAGGAAACTCTTCTGGTCGCTCGTTCCTCGTCGCCTGCAAATAGTAATCGTCATTTCGTTGTTTAGTAAAAAAAAAAAAAAATTGAGTTAATAGCTTTCGGAGTGCTTTGAGGGTTTTTAGCGACGACAGGGCGGCCACTTAATGTGAGGATCGAAATTCTCGGGATTGTCTTGAAAATTTTCCGTCAACGCTTTCAAAATAACGAGAAAATGAAGAGAAAATCGTTTTAATTAAACTCCAAAATTTTAATTTTAATTAATTCCCTGACGTCTCCGTTATTTTCGCGACTCATTTCTAATCCCTTCGCATCTTTAAGTTTTCCAAGTTTCCCTGGCAGTAGCCACCCTGAAAAACAACTCGAAACTTCGCGCCGTCTCCTCATCAATTAGTGTTCAAAGCTTTACTCACTGAGTTGAGCATTTTTCTGCCGTCTGAGAACGACACCGTTGGCGCAATCGCTGGAACTAGGAGCTGCAAGTAAGCGCATAAAAAACGAGTGTTAACACAAACAGCGGCACACCGAAGGCAAATCGAGAGAAACTCAATTAATATGATAAATATATATATGTAACATATATATATTTTTTTCAACAACGATCCGACTCTCGAAATAGACAAAAACGTTGTGACGATACGATATTCTTACGGGGTTACGAAATTCCATAGAGTAATGTTTTAACGGTAAATGTGAAATATTGGAAATTAGGAAGGCAACGTTACAGATTTTTTCGTATTGAGCCAAAAATCGTGCCATGCGAAAAAAATGCGCTAAATCGACGAAATTCATAAAAAAAAAAAAAAAAAAAGCTTCTTCATGCATGTAAATCCCAACACAATGCTTTTTCGCGCTTTCCACTTAATCGTACGGTTATCATTCCGAAGAAACACCTTGGATCCATTTTTTTTTTTCTCGTCAAGTTCCTGAGATGAGTTAATTCGTTAACGTTACGAAAGAGGTGAAAAAAAAAGGACAGTAAGACAAAAACAGAATATGCTTGAGACAATTTGATAAACATCCTGACCTAATGCGGGTTCCTCAGCGAATTCGGAATTATCCGTGTCGAGGTGAAGGTTGCAGGGTGCTAAGTGTTGGGTGCTCTTGTCGTCCAGGGGTCGCAGGGGATTCGGGATCGGGAGCTGATTGGGTCTTACGGGTTGAGGAGGACTAACGGTTACTCTTGGCGTAAGTCCCTCCGCAGACGAGGCAACAGCCACTATCGTCGTAGGAAAGAACGGAGCATTGGGCTCCTCGGATTTTGGCCACTCGACGCCTTCCGCTCCGGCCGTCTCACATCGTGCAGAACTCTGCGGCTCTTGTTCTGTTATTTCGCCCCCATCCCGAACGTAATTAACAAATACATATGACCGCTACGTCGCGTCAACTTAATGATATAAACTTCTATTTCAATATATTGGCCACGATAACTGCAAATCCTCGCTGATCTCGAATTCTGAGAATATATCGTGCAATCGAGTATTCAAAGAAAAAAATTTTAAAAAAAATTTTAAATAAAAGAAATCGAGCATAAAATACCCCAGAGTAACGGGAACGTGCCAACAAGATGCTACTTTCTACACTACTAATTAAATTGCAGATAATTTTATGACAAAAAAAAAAATTAAAAAAAAAATTAAAAAACAGAAAATACTGAAATGTTTTCAAACTAACCGAGCTGACTTCTGACAGCCTGAAGATAACTGTCCTGTCTCTTGGCTTTGCTGTTCCGTTTGCCTTCGTGTTCGTCCGCTTCCATTTGCCAAGTGTGCCTAACGCCACGGCGATTGAATGCCCCGTTTACGGCTTCCCAAGACTCGGCGCTGTTGCTTCTCGCTCTCAATTGCACCTGTTCCGCTGTGTCCATCGCTGGCATTTCTACAAAGCCGTAAAAGCATTGTTTACGAAAAAAAAAATTCAGCTACTCGCGCATTAAAACCGATTGATCCTGCGGCTCGCGTTCGACTCCACTACCAATCAACACAGAATCATCGAGCCTCGTGACGATCGTCATACAAAAATACAACATTGAGCGTACGTACGATATTAATGACGAGGAACGACTATATTAGGATAAGTTTTACGAATAATAATCCTCGGAAATATGTGCGATTACGATCGATTGTTCTCATCGATGATTGTCGCGATGAAAAGATTTTTTTTAATTTGTTACTCGGATCGTTCAACGATTAATTTCATCTCGGCGAGACACTTGCGCCTGTTAAATCGTTCGCAAACAAGAGTACTAACGATATTGAAGGATTAATTGCGTATGTAGATAATCAATAGATTAATGCGATAGAGGATATGATTTTTTGCAATCCAATGAGTAAATCGTTAAGAATGATGAAAAAAATAAATAAATAAAATAACGATAATGCACATCTATTCTGTCATCATAATACATCGACAGTACGAAACTTCACATCGACTGACAATTTGGGTGAAATGCTTTTTCGCTACCTTCTCGACCATCGCCTTCCCTAAAGCAAGCCGGCGGTTGGCAATGGATGTACCTGCCGCCTACGGGAATTATTCTGTTCCCGGACAACAATCCCCTGCCTACAGACCACAATATCAATGTGATAAGGAAGAACTTTGAATAGACAAAAGATAATAGAAAACGAATGAGAAGAGTGCAGTAGAGCGTCGATTATCCAAACTTTTTAGAAACAAATAGCAATATTCTGCGAGAAAAAAAAACGTTGATTCGTTCGATAGGATAAAATATTTGGATTAAAAAAAAAATAATATTAACATCGTGACGATGTTGCATACTGTATCTATTTTCTTGGAAAAAAATGTCCCCTTTTTTTTTATTTTTTATTCATTTTGATATATGTGATGCGTGGATTTCTCTTTTATCCAATTTGTGAAGAATTCCACGTTTTTAAGTCCCGACTACCCGTCGTTCGGGCAAAAAGGTGGGATTTATACGTTTCATGGAACTGAGCGATTTCTTTGTCCCGTATATTGTCGTAGAGATAAAACCATCTCTGTGATGTATTCGTTTTTTTTATCGACTTTTTTTATATGAAAGGCGGATAATTCTTCTTCGCCGTCCGCAGGGTAGACATATGTTATCCTTGTGTTTCAATTAATCGGTAGTAATAAAATGACTACTAATAATAGCGATCTTTTGAAAACATTAAATAAAAATAGAATTCAACATTTTTCTAAAACTCCCGACTGCTAGAAGTTGAATCGACGGGAAATGGAAACGTGAAACTACGCGACTTTAAAAAGGAATTAAATAATCCATTATATATTCATGAAATAAATATTCATAAAAGTTCATTCAATATTCATAAAAAAATAATGGAAGAACTTTTGTAATAATTAATCAACAATATTGATTCATTACTATATAATTAATTATTCCAGTCTTCTCAGTCACGTAGTTCCGTAGATTTTTATTTTATTTCGATTAAACTTCTCGCAGTGGTAATTTTTCTTTTATTTAAATTTTTCGTTCCAAGTTAAGAATGTGACGCTTGGAAGTTAAAAAATTGTGTTGAATTCGTTAGGAAAATAAATGAGGAAATACACGATTTACTCCAATATCAGCGATCGTTATTTCTCGATTCTGGAGACGAGTAGAAACTGCCAAAGAAACGTAAAGGGTAAACGAAATCGAAACTAAACGGAAACTTTGGATAATCGACGTTTTACTGTGAGGAATAAACGATATGTAAACATAACTCTGTTGAAAAAAATTCTTACCGGAATCCAGTGATTTACTCTCTCTGTTAGCTACAATTCGTCTGACATCCTGCGACTCGGCTTTCGATTCAAATTCGCGTTTTCTCACAGCGACATTAGGAACGCTGCGTTTGCTGGACAGTCTCGATAGCTCGCTTTTGTATAGATTCGTTCGATCGTTGGTCGGTTCGTCGTCGTCGCTCAGTAATCTACCGGATTCGAATTGTTTCGCGCGTCGCGAGACAATCTGAAGGCCCTGCGGCGGTACGGGAAATTTGTCGGAAGACTTTTTCTCCGGTCCGGGCGACGATGGCAACGACGAAGTGCCGTTTCTCATATCCATTCCATCGTTGTGTTGCTGCTGTTGCTGATTCGCGCTCGTTACGTTTTCGTGTATTCGCGACAGAGTCGTAACAAAAGCGGCTTTGTTGGTACTTCCGGTTCTCGGTGTAGCAACGACCGCGTTACGAAATTGCGCCTCATTGCCTTTGGCCGGTCCGTAGGAGAAATGATTCTCTTTGACAAATTGTCCATTTCCATCGTAAAGAGACGAGTAAAAACGATCTCTGACCGCTTGCGCATCCTCGACACTTGTCCTATCGCCGTTCTGACAATTCGTGAAATCCGATTCCGAATCCATATCGGTCCTCACTCTCTGAACATTGTGATTCGTCGGCTTGGTATTCTTCGTCCGCTCCAAACTATTGCGCGTCGGCGATTGTTGCTGTTGCTGCGCTTGCGGCTGTTCGTTCGGTGGCCAAACTTGACGCTGTAGTTTCTGGGGTCTCGCGTAGAATTCGCGTTGTATGACTCCCTGACTATGCGGTGTTCTGGTAGCCTCGTCGGTGGGTAACCAGCCGATCGGATGACTCGGTCTTCTGAGGAATTCTTCCTTCTGCTCAAAGCTCTTTCGCAATCTATTCATTATCACAGAGTCGTCGGAGCACTCGTTGCACGTTAGAGTAGAATTGGACTCGTAAGACGAAAGACTATCCTTACTCGCGGGCGACGAATCTCGTCGCGATTCGACGCTGAGCCGAGAACCGGGTTCGTTGGATTTAAAAGCTTCGACGCTACCGTAAGCCGCGAGTTCGGAATCGTTCGTCGTTCCGCTACCTTCGCTCGCTCGCCGCGTTACTATTCTTCTACCCGGACGATAAATAGGAACCTGCGGCTCTGCCTGCGATATCGGATAACGTTGCTGATCGAGGGATTTGCTGAAACTCGTCAAACCCGGCCTCACGCGCTCGTAGATCGGATCTTTTATTCTGTCGTAGATTTGCTCGCTGCTGGGTCTCGAATATATCGATTCTGGACGAGTTCTGTCGTAAAGATCGAATCTACTGTCGGGCGATGCTCTGTAAGATTGCGACGTCGGTTCGGGTTCCATTTCCGGCTGAAAGGATCTTCTCTTCTGTTGGCTACGATCGTCCGTTGTCCTGCTGTATATAGGCGGTTCCTGATTGCGCAATCCCTCCGTCAACGGTTGTCTACGCTGTACAACGATAAGATTCGGCGAAGGCTGAGGCATCGTCATCGTTGTTGTGGTACTGCCGCTTGTACTGCTGTTGCTACTGCCGCCGCCGCTGATCGGTGTACTCGTTTTGTTGCTCAACATCGTCTGTTGATCTTTACTACCATCGTCGCGAATCGTGTAACTCTGTGTCGATCCCCCGGTTCCGTGATTCTCCGAACCCGGAGGACTCTGACATACCCACGATTGCCGGGAACGTGGCGAGGGTCCCGGTATCATACTCATCGATCGTCGATGCTTCTGAGGCACTCTCTCCGGCGATCGAAGACGACCGGGACGCTGATTCGTCTCTGGATTATGCGCCGTTTCACCGAAATACTGAAAATTCGAGAAAATAAAAACGGGTTACTTGCGAATTAAGGAAAAATAGACTTCGAGGATATCGGGGTTTTGAGGAAATGATTACTTTCTCACCCTTTGCAATATATCGTCCTCTTTGGAAACGACGAGAAGTCGAAGCCAAGGGCCGGCCTGCTGAATTCGTTGAACAACACAGGCGTACTGTTCGCCTCTCGTTGCGACACCGTCCACCGAGACTACACGGTCACCGGTACGAAGTCCCGCGTCGGATGCTGCAGAATTCTGTCGCACCTGCTTCACGAAGATCGTGTCCATCGGTTCTTCAATCCTCGTCCGCTCGTGTCCCGGTAGCATCTGTAGATTCAAGGAACAGGGAAATAAGAGACATTGCTTTTGGGCTTTTGGGAGAAGAAGTTATTTCCTCGAAGAAACATTGAGTGTTGAGGAAACAAATTGCAATGGGATACTCACGCAACAGGACTCGGGCGGATAGACGATAAAGTGACGAAGCGTAAAACCGAAGCCATTCTCGCTACGTCGCAGCAAGAGGGTGCGCGGTCCCCGAGGAGGAGAATTCTGCTGTTCGGATTGCTGTTTCTGCGGACTTGCGCCGGACGATGGAGCCGGTGGCGGTGGCGAAGCGTGTCCCGTCACCTGTTGACAAAAATATATATTTTTCTTTAGTATATAAAGTAAACGAGGAAACGGTATTATTTCGGAGCGATTTATAGTAACTCTGTTAAAGTTTAAGGAAAGATCGCCGCGCAATGGGTATTCTTCGATTCTAAAAAAAAAAAAAAAAACAGATTCTCTCCGAGATTTGCGCGCAAATCTCGGAGAAATGTCGAAAAAATATCGCCGGTATCCGCGGATACCGGCGATATTTTTTCTGCTTGACCACTAATCAGCGACACATTTTTGTAATCGTGGTTTAGGTTTACTTAATTTAAATAAATGTAAATCCTTCGTTTCCGATAGATTCGCTTTACAATTGTACATACGATAAGACGCGAAAGGTAAAGTCACGTATTCGAGTATCTTAATGTCTGCAAGTACTGTTTTGTCACGTAGACTCGATAAATACTCGTAATATACCGCCAGATATTGAATGACACATATATGAGACAAAAAGAAATAAAAATAAAAACCTAAGAAAAAACAAGGAATGAATATATCCAGCGTGCCGCGAACTCCCGGTACAAACGACGCTATATATACCGGTGTAATACAAACGACCTTAATTTTCAGGTTCGTTGCTTAGGTTAACCCTCGTTGGGCGTTTAAACCAATCGAAATTACGCCGCAAGAGAATTCAGTGAATTTCCTATAATCCACGAGCCGAGAATTTTCAAAATTTTGATTTCTTTACGCGCAAAAAATATTTCTCTCGTATCCTTTCTCTCGAAGCTACCGGTTTGCCTCAATGAAAAAGAGGAAAACATCCCGCGAGAATAGAAAAAAAAAAAAACATGTGAAAAAAATCTCACGACGTAGAACCATCGCGTATCGTGAAACGCGGCAGGGACCGGAACGGAACGCCGGTTCGAGATATAAAGAGAGAGAAGAAGAGATGGGATGGGATGGGATGGATCTCCCTTTACCGGAGATACAACAGGCCCAACCGGCTTCGCGCGGACTTCTCGCTCCTCTCCGGGCACATGTATGCAAGGGGTTTATATTTAGAAATCTCGTGCGAGAATAATCCTTACACCGGGACGAGCGAACAGACGGTCGCGGCTGCCTATACATAGAGCTTTAATCCTCGCTATGCGTTACGGTATTGCAATCGAATGAACGGCAAACAAGATAGGTATATATAAAAAAAACTGCAAAAAAAAATATAAAAAAAAAAAATTATTTTTAAAAAACGAAAGGCAAGCAGCAATCGTTAGATGTGTAATCAGTGAATTATTTAACATCGCTTTTTATTTCATTGATTCTAATTTTTTAAATTATTTATAGTTCTTTTCTCTGCCTGCAGAGGTAGTCAACGCATCGTTATTGTCAATAAAATTGCAACGCGACACGCGCGGAGCTTCGGTTGATGAATTGTCGTTTGTTCCCCGACAAACGCGGAACGAGTGGAGCGACTGTTAGGCTCGTTGCGCTCGTGATGCGCGAACGACGTTCGCGATCCGCGACGAATTACATCCGTACAGAATAGAACAACGTTTTCGCGTTACACGATACTCGGAAAAGCTCTTATTTTAAACTTCATTTCGTCCTCCCTGTCGAGATTGGTTTACATTACGGAGCTCCCGCTTATTATCGAATACTTAATTCTACGAAGAACGTTTTACAAATCGTTTTAGAACGTTGGATGAGACTGTGGCGAGTCAACAAGCGACATTGACCAAGTGAATTACTTGAAGGCCGAGCGTAATATAATAGCGTCTATATACTGTCGGAATCTTCGGACTGCGCGTTGACTTTGTATCGTTATCATATTGTACATCGTAAATAAAGTAACTTGCGCGTGTAAGTAGCAGTCAAAGACGGAGTAAAAATAATGAATTACGCCGTAAGCTGCAGCTTATCCCGTATTACGAGTCTCCGGTCGATTGAAAAAAAAAAAAAAAAAAAAGTTTTGCAAATAGCTTTCGCGTTTTGTTTTTAACGTTGTTTACAAAGCTCCTCAATGGATAAGTTCGCCGAAGCGAACACGATACGAAATCCGAACTATCGAAAGGAGCAACAGACGCAAAATATTACCGAAAAATAAAAGCTCGTCGAATGACGAGCGAGAATAACGAAGATAATGAAACAGCGATAAAATCGTAAAGGTCGTGTAAACGACGAAAATCTCGGCTAATATTAGATTAAACTTCCTGATATATGTGCATAACGTCTGTGATTAATAATAGAAAGGGTTCGTATATACAAGTCTTTCTGGATTGTGCGCGACGATGCCAAATAATCAAGGGAACCGTTTGCCGCGCAGAATTCGTGGTACAATCGTATTTGCGACGAGGTAAAGCGATAAATTATAATTACGAATGATTTTTTTTTGTAACCGAAGCCGCAATGATTACAACGACGATAAACGCGTCTCTGTTTTATTTGGCACGTGATTCTCGCGTACGTATTAGCAAAGCTTTTATTATTATTATGTGCGAATGAGCAATTAGCCAGGAAATACGAAAGAGAATTGGTGAGTGCGTCAGATTGTACGTTTTATGACGGACGAATGAGACATGACGGGGGTAAAATTTTCAACGACGAGACAAATGGACTCGCGGAGAAAACTAATAGACGAGAATGGAGAGCGAGCGAACCGGATGAGTGAAGAAATGAATTTCCGGTGGCGCATGTGTACCAGAAACCGAGTAGTCGACAAGAGTTTTTGACTCCACGCCAAATAACCGAGGGATTAAATGGTTTGACTAGGATCTCTCGTGTGGTTCCTTGCGCCTGCCACTCTCGACGTCGAATACTTATTGCTGCAATATAGTAGTAAAGCGAGCATCGCTATAGGAGCACAAATTTTGCACGCCTGAGAGCTCACCATGTTGGAACATGTCAACGAGTATTATTACTAGCTGCCGAGAGGCTCAGCCAGAACGGATACGTATTTGCAGGGATGCCGTGTCGCAAGGTTAAGGTGTGTTTTTAATTTTTTTAATTTTTTTTTTTTTTTTAGGCAGATTTAGATTTTTTCGATAATCTTAATCATTTTTTTCGATGATCGATCGATGATCGATTTTTTTTTTCATCTCGTCGATTCTCGATACTCTAATGGTAAATGGTAAAATGAGAAATTTTTATATCGTGATAACCACTCGATTAATTTCTGCGGGACGATAATAATGGCTTATATTTCGTAATTGGTCCGTTTTGCCCCGTAGATCTTACCTGCAGATATATATACATAAGTTTCGTAAGTTCACACGAAGTTATATTCGCGGAAAACGAAGTAAGGAACAGAGCATCGTCACTGAAAGCTTAACCGAGTGTATACGGCGCGAGTACGAGTTTTATGACTTATAGATGCGGCGTTTTACCCGAAGAAGAGTGGCGATAAAGAACGTCCGAGCGCGAGATGGAAGGACGATAGGGGATCGGAGAGAGCGGAGAGAACCACTGAGGCAAAGGAGAGAGGGTGAGTCCAAGGGAGCGAGACAAGGCCGCGCGGAGGACGAGACTCGAAAAAAAAAAAAAAAAAAAAAAAAAAAAGAGCGCGAAGGTATAACTACGGACGCTCTCGGATCTGTGCGCCATGCAGCGGCGGTATACAACTCTGGGCTGAGGAGTCGTCGTGGCCGTAACGTGTAGTAAACGCCGCTGGTATAGCATACGCTACAACCGCGAGGACAAATTCAAGAGCGCCCCATAGTAAAGTAAATCGCCTGCATCGCGAGATACATGCGTCGAAATAATTTCTCAAGTATCGGTGAAAGGCCATGGAGCGGCTCACCAAACTGCGTGAGGTCAACCGGTTATTATAAATAACGCTATTGTAGGATCCAATCGAGAGATGATAACGATCGCCAAATGGTAAAGGGCAGTGCGAGAGGATTTATCCTCTCGAACGTTCACTCTCTCGTCGGACTTCCCTTAATTTTATTCTCAATATTTATAATAATAAATCCCCACCCCTCGCGGTCCCTAGTGTACAGTTCGCTGATCGCTCACCCCTGTTACCTGCATATTCAGCTATAACGAAGCACATCGTGCGTACCTTGCGATTATCTATACGCTCGAAGTGTCGAATGAAGGAAAATCGGTTCGATAATGCGTTACACGAAGGGGCGAGAAAATGAGAGCTCCCATTATCGTTGTTATTGAGATACGCATACATAGATGTCTGAACTTAATATTGGAAATGACATTATGCAAGAAAGAAATAGACTGCGTGGCCTTTTCGAGTTTAGAACATTCTGAAAATGTTTCTATCGGAAATATATGTAAGAAATGTAATATAAATACATCTCGACCTTTTTTTTTTTATATATTGTGTATCGAGAGACGGGGGAACGTTTCGACGCAAATTTGGAGAAGGTGGGGGTAAAATGGGACATACGTGCAATTCAATCTTTGGGGCAAAATGGACCAATTCTAAAATGAAAGAAATTTAAAAATAGTTCGATTTTCTAGTTTCATGGCTATTATTTATGTTGCTGATCACTGCTTACAAAAAAAAACGACTGATCGGTGAACGACGTTTAATAAAATTCTGCGGAACATTAAAATGAACTAAAATCGACCGATACGAAAAACAGCGATGCAGATATAAATGAAACTATAATTCGATAATTGTCTTTCAAGAAAATATTCCACTATTTTTAATATGGGAAAATTAATATTTTCTGTCTATAATAGTTTACATATCGCTTGCAAATCGTAAATTATTCAAATTTGTAATTTAATTATGGTCCGTTTTCCCCCTTTTTTTCTCGTCTTAATATTCTAAGGACGTGTGACGAATCTATTTTGTTGGTTCGAAAGTAGTGGAAAAGTGTTGTGTATATCGAAAAAAATTCCCTGAATTAAATGTTAACGCGGTCCATTTTGCCCCATCTGCGTCTATATATCGTACACGGTATTTCGAATACAACTGAAATCTTTCTGATCGAAAAAAAATCGCAATTGTTTTTTTTTTCTATGCCTTATTGCATAAAAGGACAAAGATGTCTGGTTCACCCCGTATCGTTTCTTGTCGTTGGCATAAGCCATACGATACCATGCGATACGAGGAGGTGGTACGCTTGGGTATGGTAACGCGACAGAAAGAGAACTAATAATAGGACGCGCACACACAGCAGCGTCAGGGGGCCGCCATACGATAGTATCGATCTATCGCCGTTATATTTCCTCGAGTGTTTTCGATTCAATGCCACGTTACGGATATGTATATATATATATATATGTATAGGTACCGGGCGTTTTGTAGTACATACGATTTACACAGTGTACAATTCAACGAGCCGAACGCTCTCTGCTCTCATTCTCCGTTCCATTCGCTCAAACTCTCAATTTTACTAGCGTTACTTTTTGCTCTCTGTCTCACCGATCGTTTCTCATCCGGCCGGCTGTTTTCGATCACTCGACGGGGAACAGTGTATTTGCACGAATAGGCAGAAACGATAGCAGTGCCAACTGTTGTACCGCATGTACATAACACAGAATCGCAGTGAGGCAGAGCAACATAGTTGTGTCAATACTTGACGATTACGATTTATCGAACCGATTCGTCGAAATATATAGATCGAGCGGAACATTAATTAATCGCGCGATGAGACTCGAGTCTCAAAATTTCTGTGATTTTCCAGCGATTTTTAATCGCGAGCGGAAAAAACTGAACGTTGGTTATGAATGTGTACTTCGTGTTTTCAGGTCGCGAATAATATCGTAACATTAAGAACTTTCACGGATTTTCGAATCAGTGACTCTGTTCATTGGGCGATCTGAGCAACAAAAATTGAGTAATTATCAACGCTTTTCGGGAAACTCTGGCGAAATAAATTTTACGACAATCTTCGATATACAGCGATTCTAATCATATGCAGAGTCTGATAATCGCGAATGCATGAAAAAATGTCAAGAATAAGAGAGAAAAACATGACGAATTTGTAAAAGAATTGTACATCGGCGCGACAGCGGTGAGCCGAGACTCGAGCGAAGAGAAACAAAAGGTGACGCAGCGAGGTAGCGGACAATGGAAAAAAATGAGCGCAATGCGGAGAGATCAGCCAAGAAGAAGGTTGAGCCCCGAGGGTTCGCGGGGTCCGAATGCAATGGACCGAGGCGCGAGAGGAATGAATAGTCGGATCGATAGACATCGGCGATCAGGTGTGAGAGGAGCAGCCGGACGATTTATCCCCGGCACGTCGACGTCGAGACGTTTCGGAGACGATCGATGCCTTTAGCCAAGAAAATGCGGAGGTGGGCACTGCTTGGCATTAAAAGGTCGTCGCGCGCGATCCGTGATGCGCGTGAACCGGAAGTGGCTAAATAAATAGAGCGACCAAAGCCGGTCGAAACGAGACGTGTATATAACACACAGATATAGAATTGCCATCAGATGCGAATTTGCGCGGGTGAGATAACTAATCTCAATACCCCGTCGGACTTCGACGTATATTTGCATCACATACAATTATACTTTGTAGGCAGATCCCGGCAATGAAGAACGAGTGCCAAATAATCGAATGCCAAGTTTCTCAAAGTTTCTCATAGCATATTTAACTGTGATGTTTAGAATCATTAAAAAAAATTGATTCAATACACTCGAACATTTGTAATGATACATTTTATCGATGTGGGATGCATCGTTATCGGAGCGGCTTATTTTAATCCATTCACTGTCGATGACGCATTTACACGCGCAAAAAAGATTACTATTTCGATAATCAACTCGATTAATCGAGTTTTTACCGAATTTTTTTTTTTTTTTTTTTCTTAACAGATTTAGGACTAAATATTCTTTATCTTCTGAAAAAAAAAAGAGTTTAACTCATTCTAAACGATTAACCATTAGAAATAGGCGCGATTCATAACGAGTGAAGGCGACCAATGGAAATACTGAATAACATACGAGGTCGCTATGTTTCGCACTCCGTTTAAACAATGGAAGACACAGAAATCGTCCGATATATTGATAATTATGGACTAAGGCCACTCGAAGATATATGTGTCGAGGTATATAATATAATATATAACATGCTAAGGATGAAAATTACAATTTTTTTCGCTCATTTCGGACAACAGTGGGGAAGAGACTATGATAAATGACTTCTGTCTCATATCGCGCCGCATTTTATATAATGAGAGCTCTCGCTTCATCGCATTACACTTCTTTCGTTTCTACGTATATACCACTGTCTAAGTTGACGCTTCGTCGACTAATTGCCCATTTCATTTACCGCGCGTCCGTGATAAGTCAGCTGCGCACTGCGCTCTCTGTGTCTCTAAGATGACTAATAAGAGGCTAATTAAGAAAAATCCGTGAAATAAGAAACCTAAGAGAACG
Organism: Cryptus armator; assembly: GCA_963971235.1. NCBI lineage: Eukaryota > Metazoa > Arthropoda > Insecta > Hymenoptera > Ichneumonidae > Cryptus > Cryptus armator. The sequence goes on along the minus strand of OZ020237.1, from coordinate 8,675,131 downwards.
GAGCGCTTCAAGCAAAACGGCAAAAGGTCCTTTATCTCCCGATGCAAAAAGAGTTCAAAGATATCGCGAAGACGCGATTTTTTTTTTTTTTTTCGAAAACAGAGTCGACATTCTCGATTTACGAGAAAAGTGAAAAAAAAAAAAAAAAAAATTGTTCGGTCGTGTCAACTCGTTGAATTCTTGCGAAAAACACGATCAACACGTGTCCTCCGTACTACATCGCGTTATTTATTCACAATTTAATCTCAACGGTATTGCAACGTGAAACCGGCACGGCGCCGTACCGCCCATTCCGTTCGGTATCGGTTCCCGTGCGCGTGAAAAATCGAGTGCAAAGAGGATCCCCGGGACTTTTAACTCGGATAGTATAAGAGTCGAGAACAGCGGGACGCGTGCCGCCGTCGGATATTTCGGTCTCTCGTAGATAAGCGTATCGGCGAATTCTCTCTCGCTTCTCTCGGTCGATAGGATTCGCCGTAAAGATCTCAACTTTGGTCTATATACAAAGCGAATAACGATCGAATCAACCCGAAACCAGCTAAAATTAGATGCTGTAAGAGCTGCGGATATCGTATCGGGCTTATGCCCGGGAGAGAGGAGAAATATACAGAGAGAAAAGGCGAAATCAAAGTCTGGCCTCCAACACCAGGCGTGGTCTCTACCTTCTTCGCGTTTATATTGTGTATCTAGTCTTCGAGGGTCCTCTTCACCTTTCATTCGTTTCGCTGTTCATCAGAAAAGATCTCTCTCTCTCGACTCTACTTTGCTTTCCCTCCCCCATCCCTCCCTCCCGTATATATATACAAATATAACTGCGACCATCTTGGAGTTGGAACTTTACGAGTCCGCGACTCCTCCTTTATCGCTAATGGGAAAGCAATGAGCAGCGACCGGTACGTTTACCAGACATCGTTTATGGTTTATAATACCGAATCGACCAGAATTCGTGCGCTTGGGTTTTTCGCCTCCACGGAATTATTATATTTATACACGGTACACGTGTGACACGAGTTACCCAACTCTCGTATACGTCGCACATATATATAGGGGAAGGTGAGGCAAAATGGAACAGTCGCGCAACTCGAATATTGGGGCAAAATGGAACAGTCGCGCAACTCGAATATTGGGGCAAAATGGGACAGTCGCGCAACTCGAATATTGGGGCAAAATGGAACAGTCGAGCAACTCAAATTTTGGGGCAAAATGGAACAGTCGAGCAACTCGAATTTTGGGGCAAAATGGAACAACTTTGAAATTTAGGAAAGTTAAAAAAAATACGATTTTCAAGTTTCATGGACAGTATTTATACTGCAGATCGCTGCTTACTTAAAGAAAAGATTGGGAATGTCGTTTATTACAATTCTACGGAACATTTACTGTCTTTGCTAAATTAAACCGATACGAAAAAATCCATCGGTCCATTTTGCCCCCCAATCAGCGCTCGACTAATGATTGTGCTGTCCGGAAAATATCGTAGCGTCGAAAGCATTAAAGTACTCGGAGTGCTTTAGCGATATCTCGCAACACATCCGACAAGGGGTCAGTCGGGTTAGTTGCGTTAAAGTCAGCGAAAACTCTCGTTGGCGAAAACGCCCCCCAAGCAACAGTACCGACTATCGTCGATGCCTGTGCCTTTCCCGTCTGGAATTATTATTGCCTTAACCGCCAACGTGCGCTCGTATTGTCTCTATGGGTCCACTGAACCCTTGAAACTTCTTCCACGTTCCTTTACGTGTTGTCTTTACTCAATACTTTCGAGACGACGAATCGAAAAAAAAAAAAAAAAAAAAAAAAAAATAATAGAGATACATAACAAAAAAAAAATAGATATACGAGTGATGGTAGTCAAGAGAATTTGTTTGACCGTTATAAAAGAGCGCGCACTCGTGTCTGGTTTGGGTCACGCGATCGATCGATAGTTGGATCGCTCGCGCGGTTAGATACGAAAGAACACATTGGGTTACCGGGGCAGGTGTCGGGTATAACAACGACACTCAACGTGCAACCGGCGTCGCTTCGCTCTCACATTTTGCCTCTATACTCATGGAACTGTGTACAGTGTTCCATAGTGGAAAAAATAAATAAAATAAACGCCGATGAATGAGAAAGTGACGGAGGGTCCGCGCGCACGACGAGGTCGCGTATGAAGTTTCGGGCGCGTCGAACGATCGGCCCGATCGGGTCGTGTAAACGGAATTTTAAACGTCATTAACGGTACATAAATATACATTTATCATAGACAAATTGAACGGAGGGGGAAAAGAGCGTGAAACGGAGCCGAGAGCGTAATACGCCGTAAAAGTTCCTCCGTATCGTAAAATTTGTTGGTGGAAAAACTTCGCGACGAGAGTACGAAAAAAAACATATTAATAATCGTTGCTATTTTTGTTGCGTTTTATTTTTTTTGTGATTGGATTGAGTCACAAAAAACTATGATAACTATATCCCTCTCATGCAGAAACAGTGTAAAAACTGATTTAATAAAAATGATAAAGCGACGCGCTAATTTAATTTGCACGATTCTGTTTTCCGTGCCAATCGAATTAATTCGTTCTCCGAATTAATTTTTTTCAATGCTATAAAATGCTTGTAAATTTAATTCCCAATTGGTAGAAGAATTGCAAAAACCTTTAAACTGATTTAAAAGTCACGAGGGGCTCTGTAGTTTGTTAAATTACCAACCGCAATGAAATAAATTCTTGAAACATTGTCGCTGAAGTATTATATTCTTTTCCGCACGCGCTATTCTGAAATACTTGTCTCGCAACGACCACAGAGGTTTTCTCACTGACTTCTGCCAAAGTTCTTGCATGCAGTTTCAGTTTTCCAAGCGCGGTTCGGGTTATACCGCCGTAATTCGTATGTCGCGCACGGCGGCATAGTATCCCTCGTCTGTCGTCACGCGTTGCGACGTCCAGGATACACGCCGAGCGGATGGCTCTTGCGTTACCACGTCTCGCTGGTTATTCTAGTGTACCGGAGGCACGTACCGGAGGAAAAGTTTCCGACTGAGCAAAAACCCGACGTAGAAACGACACGTGAACAGTAGAACCCCTCGTTTACTCGTGATATTGTCAAACCATCGGACAGCCAGGATATCCGCGAATGCATAATATATATTGTATATATAGAGAAACCGAGAAGCTTTTTGCCTGTTGTTCCACATCGATATAGCAATTCTATTGGAAAAGTGAAGTTTTACATAAGCAGGGCGTCTCCTCGACGTCGCGCGTCAACCACCCATTACGTAATATAGACGGCCAATACTTTAACCATCGATTTTACGCGCTGGTAATACAATATTAATGCGGAAACTGTATAGAAATAATGCTAGAAAAATGTTCAATTTTTTTTTTTTTTTTTTTTTTTTTTCGAAAAAAAAAAAAAATTCTTATCGCTAAAGCAATGAGAAAATTTAATTTGCATCATTTTCAATGATTTTTTTTTATTAATGCCTGTAATGCGTCGAGAGTTGTTTGTGAACAAGAATTTTAAGGAGCGGAGGGGAGTAACATTTATTTGACTTGTCGCGAAAGTGGACTGGAGGCTCTGACATTTTGATCTATTCGCCTGGCTGCACTAACGCTGCCACATTCGCTTCTCAACGACGATGGAGCACTTTGCCAGAGATGAGTAAGAATACGTCGTTCGCTTCGACTAATATACTCGCCCTCTCTCTCTCTCTCTCTCTGTGCCACCGATCTACGTGTGTGTGCGTTTGAAACGGACGTTAATTACGTCGCGTTCGTTTTACGTAAGTATAGGAATTACTAGTTGAAGGGAAGCGAAGCGATGGGTCGGCGCCAAGAGATACACATCCCGATTATATCCCGTGTCTCCTCTGCTTCTCTTCTCGACTAATGTTGCGTCGCATCTGGAGCTCCACATGTGCAACGATATATAGCACGTCTCGGAATCCTCGAAACTCATCGATGTTTGGAGTATTCGTAATGTGGATGGGAATTATCGACGTGACTCGGGTTGAGAAGGAAACGCGACAACAATTACGCATGCAGGATGACGACGACGACGACGACGACGTTGGATGCGGACAGAAGTGGGTCGAGGAGCTACGGAGACGAACCGGACTCGAGAATAAATCGATACCTCAAGAGGGGAGAGAGGAAGCGCTGCAGGGCTCGTTACCTCCCTTACGATGCAACTTTGCGATAGATACTCATGGCTAACGGGGACAAATTTTCATCGGCAATCGGTAAAAGATTCACTCAATTTTTTTTAATTATCAAAAAAAAAATATTTAATTTCAATTTTCACGTTGCAAATGCAATTCGCATTTTTTTTTCGAATGATATCTCAATTTTATTTTGTTATGATTTTAATTCAATTTTCTATGAAACTTTATTATTTTTTTTTATCTCAATTTTTTTCAAATTTCAACCGAATTTTTTTGCAATTTTATCGCAAATTTTTTAACTTTTTTTTTTTTCAATGTGACCATTTTGCCCCATTCTCTAACATATCGAAACGATTCGATTGCAAATTTAGATGCGAGCATCGATTGGCTCGGAGTTGATTACGCGCGATAAGGCATATATTTTTTTTAACCTCGTTATTCAGCGATTAATATATTCAATGACATTTTTTTTCCATTGTAACATTATCGTAAACATTGCAGATCGAGTGATAATCGCGCGTGATAAGAATGTCTACCGTTAAACGTGTGTGTACCGAGATTGAGCTTCGATAGTAAAATGAAAAAAAATAACGATTTTATAAGTCATGCGGTCCAATAGCGAGAGACATACGAAAGTTTAAGTTGCGGTGCGTGACGAGGACACGTCAAGCCGCGACCCACGAGGAAAAACCGACAGCAGCCTAGTAGAAGAGAACGAGAGACGGGACTTGGGTAAACATCGATTGCGCAACGAGACACGGCGCGAGGCTCACGCGCGAGTCGGATTAAATTTAGCGAACAAATATGCCATTATTATTGGTTCGGCAGTGTAAGCATCCCGATCTTCGTCCGTCGCGCCCCCTTCGATGCGATAATTGATTAATCAACAAGAAAGAATAATAACACGCGATTTGTAGTTCAACTATTTATTCCGGAAAAATATTTCGAGATTCATTTTTACGAAGAAAAAAGATCGAAAAAAAAAAAAAAAAACAAAAAAAAAAATTGAAGATGGAACAAGTGCTATGAATGAAGTATTCTCGTGTACCGTACTATACATACATAACGATAAACGGTTACGTTCGCGAACACGTAATTTCCATCAATTCATGACCTTCGCATAGTAGCACGCATCGCAACTTGGAGACACGATAAGCAAACGACGGGATAAAATACTATGACGCTCAATTCACGGGATTGCGTATATATGTGCTCTAACCTCTGGTATGACGACCTCTGTTCGGTTGCTCTATCGTACACCGCGCCAAGAAGCTTCACCGTTTCGTGTTCACTACTCGGCGTACACGCGATATACACTTGCAATTCATTCTCATTACTATTGCCGCGTATGTACTTTATCATGCGGGTTTTTGTCTTTATTTCGAAGGAGAAAAATAAACCTGATATTAGACGAAGTAGTAAGTAACTAATAACGCAGCAGGTAAAACAATCACGAACAATCCAGTCCGTGTTACGTAACAATCTTGCCGACGAACGCACACGTTTTAATCCCCGTCCCCGTGAGATTGCGGCGGGTACGAGGAAGAACGATGCTTCGTTTTGTATCTCTAACAGAGTTAATTCATTCGCGATGCTTTCTCTTCGTATTAACGATATATTCATTTTTTTCGTACGTTTTTCTAACCTAAAAAAAAACTTCGATAACCGCGCGCTCGGTCGATCTATACGCGCAGCGATAAATACTACTCGGGATGACGACAGGTGATTGAATGGCTTCGTTACACGGACGAAGGTGCGATTCCTTTTTTATCGAATTTGCACTCGAGAATACCGTCGCATTCGCGACTATTTCAGAATCTGTCATTTCTTCTCGCAGATACGTTATCTGTCCCCGTCGTTAAGATTATCTCATAATCTACGGTTTTACTATTTCTCATGCGTACGTATTTTTTAATTATTTCCGTTCACTTTACGAGAATTTCGCAAGTAAGTCGTGCGACAGTCTTACCCTCCCTTTGGTAAAAAAAAAAAAAGAAAAAAAGCTATACAACGAAGGGAATTGACTCGCGCGAACAAAATACGAACGAATGTCCTTTTCATACGCGATCGAACGTCACGCGAGCTCGACTCGTGGCACTCGAGTGAACGAGAAAAAAATAAAAGAAAAATCGTTTGTTTTGTACTCGGAGAAGAATAAAAGGTGAAACGAATGGCAAGGATCGACTCACCGCTAAGAATGCGCAGCGTAAAAACGTCTCCGGGTGTGAAAAAAAAAAAAGAAAAAAAAATCCAACGGTAATTGTTAGGTCAGCGAAACGGCGATTGAAAAGAAAATCGATGACGGAGCCGCGTAATCCTCGAGACGAAAAATGAAAACCTCTATCACGTCACGTTGCACTTCAAACGATAGCCATGCACTGTCACCAAACCGTAAAAAATCGTCACACGTCGAAAAAAAAAAAAATATTGTGATAACGATGAAAATTATTCGCGTTCTCGTTCGTCTCTCGAATTGATTATTAACCAAATGTATCTGCTTCGTTGAATAAATTGAATGAAAAATTAACGGTTTACAGTCGCGCACGTCTTGCGAGCGAAGTGAGACACACGCGCGGAGAGCGTCGAGACATTCGGCACGACTGACGGGGCGATACTGCCCCGCCGCTGTTCCCGCCGCGCGATACCGCGCGCGCGAGCAAATGCCGGATAGCGGGCACACGGGCAGTGACAGTGCGCAGTGAGAGACCGCGATGCGGTGGAAAAGGTAGAGTGCAACGACGGAAGGTGCCGAACGTGAACAGAGGCCGCGCGTACAAAGTCAACCACATTCGAGAATACTAATGTCCGTGCTATAAGCAGCATAATGGGAAGTACTCGTGACGCGAATCCGTACGGAAGGGTTGAGGAAAAAGGGGCTCCCGCACGCGATACAGAACACAGCAGCGACAATCGAGTACAAGCGATATAACTTTTTCTTAAGGTGTGTACGGTTTACAAAAAATATAACCACATGAAAAAAAAAAAAAAAAAAAAAAAAAAAAAATTTTCGCGATTGACCGAAAAAAAAAGAAAATAGATACAAAAAATGTATAAAATTTTTCAAAACACGCAGTATTAAAAAAAAAAGAGCAAAATGAATACAAGAATGTTATTAATAAAAAAAAAAAGAATGTATGTACAACTTTTACGAAAAAGTTTTGTTTATACGATATATAAACGAAAGCTAATTTTTTTTTTTTTTTTTTTTTCGATAAATATGAACTCATCTCGATCGGCCGAGTAAACAGCGTTGTAAAAAAACACCCGCCATTTTCCCATAAAAGATTGGGCGGTGAGTCAAAACATCATTGATATGTAACTGCGCACCTACCATACAGATGACATTCGTTTAGCTTGCAAACAGTTATATACACTCAATCGATTTGTTTATTCAAGAATTAATGAAACGCATACATGGCGTTGCCACCTCTCGTTCGTATGTCGCGCGGTGACGGGTTGTCTGGTATAAGGTAACGGAGACCTTGACTGGGTATATAACTGTGGGGATCCGTAGCGTCGACCGCTTCTCGGAATCTCAGTTTGGGTGATCGACGATCGGCGGCAGATATACCCACAACCCGAAACAAACGGTCATCGAACTCCGAAATTCTAGCATCTCGCTAATTCGCTCGATGACGTTTGTTCTCTCTCCCGAGATGAGTGCCGCGACTATTCGACGCAAACCCCGAGAGGTCGTTTGTAATATTCGTGAGGGGGGACCGTGATGACACGATATATGTATACATATATATCGAATATCTTTATCGGATGGACTTTATTGCAGCCGAAGGACGCCCGCCGCATGTACGACCTCTCGATTCTGTAATACTTCGCGATCCCCGAGTAACTTCGATACAGAGACTCGTTGATTGTTTCCATCCCTTCATTGATTAAAAAAAAAAAAAAAAAAAAAAAAAAAAAAAAAAAAATGGCACTGGAGCGTCTTGTTGTTCGATCGTTTTGTCCTCTCGCATGGCCCCCGTACCTACATGGCGCGCAAAACGTGAGAGAGAGGAACACGAGTTTGATGCGTTGCGCGCCTCCCCCCCCCCCCCCCCCGCCCTTCCCCATCGCGTTTGCCCGGATTAGGAGGTCGAGTGGCCGGATTTGCGTCACGGCGCGATGAGATGCGTTGTTCCAACATCCAATACACCAGTTGTACGATGTATCGCGTACGTAACTATAGACGCAAATGCTATATGTAACCGTAGTGTAAAAGAAGGCCAACGAAAAAAAAAAAAAAAAAAAAAAAAATGCGAAACGGGTCGAACCTTTCGTTCGTTTGCCAAAGTTTCGAGAGTATTTATAATACATGTGTAGTAACCAGAAGTTGGTACAGCAGGCGGAAATGAATGCTCCGGAATACGTGGGAATAGACGAAAAATTTTATAGACGAGTTTTTGAAAATTTCGTCGATCGATTTTTCGAGAAAATCTTCAATTATGATCGGCGGTAGGTCATCAGGGATACTAAAAAAAATGAAAGTACCGTTGCATATACCGGGGCACAGGGTTCGTAGTCGAGATTCATTGCGACAATTGTTACAGCCTCGTCGTCTCGCCCGGGCGTTCGTAAACTCGCCATCGTCCTACTTCTGCACCTTCACCTCGTTGTTGTTGTACAAAAGCGTTTATATTCAGTGTAACGTATACCGACACAAGAATATGATCGCGACAGACTTGGACTATGTATATCTCGCGTTTACCGACTCCTCCGCTCTCGCGGGAATAGCATATACGCGTCTATACATATATATATATATATATACATACAATGCATGTATACGAACTCGTCGTGTGCACCTTAACGTTAGTGTGCGTTGGCCTCTCTTCACTCTCGGAACGTTGTGCAATTTACTTGCGGGGCTTTGTCCGAGAGACGGGCAGACACCCCCGTCAAAAGTCGATTCTTAGCGCCTCAACGTCGGCTCACGTTGCGCCTTCGCGTTCCTTAACTAAGATCCGCCTTTCCGGGTCTATCTCTCGCCGTAACCGGATATGTGTACCAGGGATGCTGCTGTCCATGTAACACGACTATCCCCCCCCCCCTCCCTTCCGAGTACACGAGACAATGGGGGAAACTATACGATCGGCAATGTATGTCTTCACAATCGCTGGTATAATTTAGTTAATTCGTATCAATCGTTTCCTACCGCATAATCTCTATTGCTTTCATATAATTTCATGGGGAGTTTTTTTTTTTTTTTTTTTTTTTTTTTTTTTTTTTTTTTAAAGTTACTTGAGCGACTAAACAAAGCGGAAGAGACTGTGAACTCGCAACGGTATGGCGACGGTGCTCTTGAGCGGTTTAAAGTATAATTACCGAGAGTGACAATTAGAGCGAATCGTCCCTCCGTTGTCGGTCGGTCTATACATATTCTACCGGCAGAAAGCGGCAGTGCGAACTCTGCGCGAGACGACGATTCGACGATCGGCCACAACGAATTTCACCTTCCGGCTTTCGATCCTTTGTCACTGAAGTTTATGTATGCAATTTATTTTAACCCCGGAATGCGACACATATTTTTGCAACTCGTCAACGTCACACGTGGGTGCAGAAGACTCCGTGTCTTCGTCGATCATTATTTTTTAAAAATTTTTTACACTTTTTTTTTTTTTTTTTTCTTATAGCAGATTATATATAAACTCCATTTTCATTTTTCATTTTAATTTTTAGTTAACATTTTTTTAAGTTCTGCCGCATTTTTTTTTTTTTTCGATTATTTCTATTTCCATGTGCCGATTTTTTTCCGTTCGCCCTTTTGCATAAATATCTAAACCCGACGACGATTCCACGCGACAAAAGGGCAAAACGAGGACTCCAGTATTAACGATCTCATTCGAATGAACTCATTTCACATGCAACTGCGCCGACGAAAATCCGCAGGGAATAGTTCCGATGATAAAAGCAGACAGAGCCTTCCTACAGACAGCAGCTCTCTGCTCCGACGAGAATTTGCGCGGCCCTTCGCTCATTAAACCCTTTGACCGGGACGCGTCCCTCCCGTGTATCGCAAACCGGAGAGAAGAGTTACTACCGGCTCTCGACCTCTTTTTTTTTCTCTCCTCTCGACATGAGAGAAGTAAATACAGATATCTCCTCGCGGGGCGCGTATTACCAGCTGCGAAAAATAAGGACGCGCTCTTTCGATAATTCGCGGTTCGCAATCTTTCGCGGTACCGAAAACAAGAAAAAAAGCAAAGTCGCTGACGAGTAAATTTCTCATACGTGAAAAAAAAAAAAAAAAAAAAAAAAATTCGAGTGGGCGATGATTGCGAGTGGCTTCTTTGCAGGTGGATATGTATATGTATATATATATATATTTTTTTTTTTTTTTTTCAAACTGAAAAATCGACCATTCGCGAGGTCGCCACCCGCGTTTCGTCTGCTCTCGAGTAACGGAGAGAGGAGAGAATAATCTATTTTTACAACAGTTTATTTGACCAATGTTTGCGGGACCGAGAAACGGGGCGCTCGCGCACCGTTCGAACGTTTATTCTGCGCTTATTCTGTTTAGGGTGACTTCCCCCCTCCCCCTCCCTACACACACGCGAGAGAGAACAGTTTATTGAAAACTAAAATTCTTCCGTCGACTCCGTCGTCGGCGTTCAGCGCCCCGCTGGGTTCAGAACTGGTAAAGCGAAACGCGGAAGATCACGGGGATCCCAGTGTCTGTCTCTTGTGATCTTTCGGGATTTTCTGTCGGGAATCATATTTTTAGGCGATATTGCGGACTTCAAATTCATTCCTCGCTCTTGTACCATAAGCTATTTTTCGATATATTTAGTCATTTTTTGCCGGTCATTTTTTTTTTTTTCTGTCGCTGCGATTCAACACTTTTTTGGTAATTCTATCCTTTTGCTGAAGCAACCAATTCGGTTAAAATTTACCGGATTAATAGAGGTTTTCCTTTACGCGTGTCTAATAGTAATCGTTCTCCAGAATACACAATGCGAGTCGTACACCTATACGCGATTCTAGAAGCAATCGTTCTGCAGAATACACAATACGAGTCGTACACCTGTACGCGGGATATACAGTGAAAACTCCGTTAATTCACGCATCCCGTTAAGGTACAATTTCGTTAAAATTGTCGGCGCTGCTGCACGCTGCACGCGCATTGATTATTTCCCTTTACGTGGTGTCGTCCACAGCGCTTGTACATGAGGCCTTTCATTACTGCTGCATTTAGTTCCCGTATGTAAAAAAAAAAAAAAAAAAAAAAATACGTGACATAAACAGAACTTCCATTGTGTATTCACGCGTACCTATCCCCGTATATAAGTTATATATAATTTTTGTCGGATGTTTATTTTTTGTCGCAAATTGAAAAATGTATCGTATTTTTATGGGGGTAACACGTCCCGAATTCATAACAGACTCGCGGCTCATGGCTGCTGTCGTAATAATCATTGCCTCCCTATTCTTGTAAATAAGATATCCGCCATTTGCTATTGCAACCCGATAACATTACGTATTATTTCTGACGCGAATTCAACGACATGTCGAACGAGCGCGAGAGCGTCAGCGAGCTCTCTTTGTTTCCGGTCTGCGGAACAATAAGCGAGAAGAACAGGAGAACCAGTTGGTCGGTCGGTGGAACGGAAAAGTTCTCTTCTCCCTGTACCCCACCGCGCGTACCATCGTCGTAATTATCTTTCTACTTTTGCTCGTTTCCATAACGTTCCCCCCGCGCGCGACAGAGTGACTCCGCTACGGTTCGGAACATTCGGAGCATTACGATTCAAAACAGTCGGCCTACTCGTTCCGCGATTGTTCATCGTATTGATTACCACCGTCTTTCAGTGATTTTCCTTTTTTTTTTAAATCGATAGAAAACGTACGGCGCCGTCGAAAAGCCGCACCCAATAATCGGTGGTTTGCCGACTACCGAAAGCAATGCAAAGCTTCTATTTTTATAGGTGAGAGGAACGCAGTTACCACACGAGAGAAATATTAATATAACGCATGGTACGTATGCAAGTAAGCAAAATGCGCACGCGATGCTTACGCACGACTACTAGCTGCACGCAATATATCCGTAAGCCCCTGCAACCCTCTGTCGGTTTCGAGACCTCGATTTTCTGTAAACCGGGCACCGGTACAGACTACGCTCGGCACCTCCGAACGACGGCTATTATTATTATTATTATTATCAATGTTATTATTATCGCTATATCCCTCGTGCGACAGAACCCTTTGCGGTTCGAATCCCCACGACTCGTACGGAATAGTGGGACAAATGAACCGCTTTAACAATTCAAGGAGTTTCGTCGATATACACAACACTTTACACTTAAATTTCATGAATTTTTTTCTCACTTTACCCTTAAATGTCCACCTATGTAACGTTGGGTTACGTCGTTTATATATATCGTAAACTAAAGGAAATCCTAAAGTAAAACGTTCGCAGCACGTTGATGCAAAATTGATTTGCAAGTGACGATAAATACAGACCGCGCGACGAAGGAAACGATTTTCGATGTCTTTCCCTATTCTTATTTCGAATATTGTATTTTTTTTATTTTTTTGGAGTTCTTTGTCGGAGTTTAACGTGACTTCGATGATCGGTATCTCTGTCGCGAAGCTTAATTTACTGAAAGGGAAAGACGGGTCCGCACCTTTCATAAAAACTTCCGAAACGACGTCGTCTCAATTAGACGACGTTAATTTAATTGTAATGCGTCGGGATATAATATGGACTCTTGGCACACCCTGTTGTAAACTCCGGAACAAACTAAAATGCGGGGAACGTATATATATATATATATATAGACACGCGTATGCAAACACGCAGCATAGAGAAGTGTATTATATTAATGCAGTATAGTGCACGTCTCGTCGGTTGCTCCCCTTGATCTGTTGGCGTAGCAACCAAGCAACCCTAAGGCCGCGCGAGTCTTGTTGGCAAGCGGGTCTCGAATACAGCCGCCTCGTTAGTCAACACGTTTTAGTGCAACGTTACTCGCTTGTATTAAATTATAGTCACATTTACACGAAATATTACGCGGTTTATAAAAAAAAAAAAAAAGATTTTAGAAAAAAATCGAAAGAACGTTATTTTCACACTTTTCATGTGTTTCGAAATATGTGAAATTCGGTGATTTTATATATAGATAATACATTAGGGAAGGAAAAGTATCTTTATCATGCAGTTTTTCACATTTTTTTTCTATCGCTTTGAAACGACCTGAAAAAAAAAAAAATACTTCGGGGAAAAAATGTCAAATGTCTTCTGAATTTTTTTTTTCTCCCGTTGATCACGAAGTTTGATAAGAAAACTTGTCGTAAAAAAAAACAGGAAATGTTCATTAAAGTAGCGATGTATTATTCTTGAGAGCGCTGAACCCGGCAAATCGCAAACTCGTGGATATAAAAAATTAGGATAAACGAAAAAAAATCGTATAAGTTTTCTGGGAGTCACGTCGCGTAAATATATTTCTCGTAAACTCAATTTCGCGATCGAGTGGCCCTCCCGGTTTCAATATATTCGACAATGGACGATTGACTTTGATCGTCTATCGTCAAGACTAATCCCATTAATCTTCTATAAACGATCGATCACGTCACGGGAAGCGAGCGAAGCCCGCGATGGAAGTTGCGGAAGCCGAGTGTCTGGTATAGAAGAGACGAATAGACACGGAGCGAGGAAGGGAAACCGAGAAGCAACCGGAGAGAGGGTGATGAGCCGCCAGCCAGTAAAGCCGCACTGTTGCCGGTCCGAATTAGTCAATCTCGGTGGGGTTGTTACAGAGGGTGGCGACGAGCGCGACCGAAGGGGTCGTCCAAGAATCAACAGCAGCGGCAATACCTATCGTCGTCCCCGTAGCCGTCGGGTCATTCACCCGTCAAGTGGCGACACGAGCCAAGTAGTTGTTGCTGCAAGCACCGTCACTTCAATTTCTTCTTCTTTTTTTCTTCTCCTCGGTCTAAGCTTCTCTTATCTCCATTCACCATTGTCTTGGATAATTTATTTAACGACGTTAATACATTATGCGCTGCGCCGTCTCTATATAAAGCGGAAAGCCCAGTGGAGACGGGTAAAAAAAAAAAAGTAGATTGAGAATAAGAAAAGGTAACGAGGGATGCGGAAGATACAACTTTGCCGTTTCATCAGTCGGCGAAGAGGCTCTTTGTCATTCTCTGACCCTTTTCAACCATTCCGAGGGTTCTGTATATACACTTCAAGAATATATTCAGATATAGTGAAGTGCGGGGCAAAACGGACGCATGATGCAATGGGGGCGAAAAAGTAAAATATCTGGGAATTTTTTTTTTTAAATTCGACGTGAATTTTGAAAAAAAAAAAACAAAAAAAAAATAGAGATAAACTTCGAGAAAATATTTTTATAAAATTCAAATTTTTTAGCAATGATTTTTCAACATTATCGCAATTTTTCTGAAATTTTATTTCCATAATTTTTTTTTTTCGCATTTCATCTCGATCTTTGAAAAATTTTATGTCAATTTGTTCTAAATTTTATTTCAATTTTCTTCGAACTTCATCTCAATTTTTTTGCCAAATATTTCTATTTCTTTGTGCCCATTTTGCCCCAACTGTTCATTTTGCCCCCCTTTTCTCTATTCGCGAGAGCATAAAACAGCATCAGCATGATGAGCAGTGGGCGAAAGAGGGTAGTGACGAATTCAACTTCCCGAATACTTGCGCGCAATCGCGCTTTCTTTTATGTCCGCTATATATATTCAACGACGTAGCGATACATCTATAGGCATGTGTAACGGGCAACGGCGGTTCGTCAGAACGAAATGACGCAAGAGTGACGCGAACAGAATCCGAAAGCTTTAACCCGCCTCTGTGTGCGTGAATGGCGAAAAAACTCGGAGAACGATCCAGAAAGCCTGAGATTTTTTCTTTTTTTTTTTTTTCGTGTGTAATTTATCCGTACGAACGACGACAAAAGGGGGCGAGAAAGACCCGCAGTTGAGAAAGAGGAAGCGCCCAGTGCAGACCAACACGGGAGACCCTTCTCTGACTGGCGCAACCCCCGCAGACGCGTATCGCACTGGCAAGTGGGATATATAGCGTCGGTTCACTCTTTTCGAAGGGTGAATCAGTCTCGACGCGGTGCTTCCGCGGTTGGTTATGACTCATCCGCCGCGACATTCGTTCGCTCCGTCATCCAAGCCGATGAACGTTGGGAGAGAAAAGCAGTTGACGAGTGGGAGGATATATACTCGCATCGACTATGCACTTAACGTGTACCAGTGCGCGCCCGACTACTGGCAGCCCGTCGTACACCGACGCTTGCCGGGTCCTCGAACCACTAACTGTGTGGCTTTGCCAGACATTGCAGGGGAGATTGGGGCAATATGGACTATCGGGGCAAAATGGACCAGTAAAAAAAAAACGTCGATAAAAGGAAAAATGGACCACGAAAAAGTTACAAGTTAAATGTATCAATCACTATTCAAAAACTAAAAAAAATTCTTAGAATGCCAATCCCCGTATCCATTTTCGTCAAACTCAATGCGAGACATCATGATATTAAATCGTGTTGTGCACGAAGTTTAAAGGCAATAGATCGAAAAGCCTCGAAATGAAAAATGTTCTATTTGGAATGATGGTCCAATTTGCCCCCAAACTGTTTTTTTCCTCCTCGAAAGCTCGAAATATTTGTTATGAATTCAACTCGCCAATAAACAGGTGATTCATGTCTCTGAGATCATGAAAACGATCTGTAGTCGTCATCCGGTCCGTTTTGCCCCGATCTGCCCTATTGCTGCTAATTATGAGTTTGAATCGTGTAACGCGGATAAAACGTCTCGATCATTCTACATTATTAAGATTATTACGAGTCTTCGTAATAATATATCCAACGTCGACTATATATATTTTTTTCGTATCGATTAAGTATGAGACGTAATAATTGGTGTTCGAAACAAAGATCTATTGAATCATCGACCGCATGGTTCGTATTAGACATGGATATTCAGGGCAACGAGCGCATACACACGTCACACCATACAGTAGCGGATTACGAAGACTGCTGTTGCTGCTGCTGCTGCTGCAGATTATGGAATTTGACCTTAGCGCGAATATACGGAGAAGGCTGAGACGAATATGAACTGCAAAGTTACCAGCGCGATTCCACAGTACAGTGGAACCCCAATAATTAGCAATAACAGGGATTGTGGTGTCTTTAGATAACTAAAATTCACGGATAACCGAAAAACCGATCATAATATGATTTTATTTTATTGCACAACGTGGAACGAGAGGGATGTAAAAAATGCCGATCGTTGATGCG